>PVIJ01015723.1:0-35337 GCA_004024925.1 Scalopus aquaticus
TCCATATGAGTGCCATCTCCCATATGAGTGCCATCTCCCATATGAGTGCCATCTTCCATATGAGTGCCATCCTCCATATGAGTGCCATCTTCTCTTCTTGAAGCCCCAGACTCCTATCCTAGTTCAGGATATATGCCCCATTCCCCTTACTGATGTCAGAATCCTTATTTTCTATGTAAGTTCCCCATGCATGCATAATTAAATTGGTCTTTTTCTGTGGCTAATCTGACACTGTTATGTTTACTCAACCAGCCCTAGAAGAAACAAGGAGTATGGAGAAAATGTCCCTTCTCTCCTACACTTTCCTGGTTGATTAAAGTGACACACCCTAAAGACAGAGGAGCTCTGTGTTAAGGCCCTTCACCCTATGCACCTCTCCCTTTGACAGGCTTTCGTCTGTATCCTTCAGAAGAAAACTGTAATTTTGTAAGTCTGGTACTCGCCTGAGTTCCATGAGTCATTCAGTTGAATTATTGACGCTGGGTGATAGTAGGGACCCATGAATTTGTAGTGGGTCAGAAATAAGGGTGACCTGAGAACCCTAGAGCTTGTGGCTGGTGTCTGAAGCAAGTGGAGTCTGTGGAGAACAGTGCCCTTGACCTGTGAAGTTTTCACTAACTCTGAATAGTCAGTATCAGAATTGCGTTGTAGAAATTAAAGCAAGTAAATGCTTTTAGTTCAGGCAGTAAAAATCAATTATATGCATATATAAGAAAGACTTTATTTCTGTTCCATTGATCTGCCTATTTTTCTGTATGAAATTACTTCTAAGAAGGATTACAAACCAATATTCCCTCATGTTAGAGACAATTTTCCATAGATCTCTTGTGATTATTCATGTCTAGTAAGCAAAGATTGCTTGATTTTAAGCGCTCAGCTCAAGATATTTATGTAGCAAACAACCTTGGAAGTTAAGAATAGTGTTCCTCAGCAGAGTACAAAGCAGGCATACTTACTGCCCTTTATAGAAGATTCAGTTTCCCTAAATTCAAGGTTTCTTTTAAATAATGCAACACATTATGCTGCAGAGGTCACCTGACTCTCTATCATCATGTAGAAATTGGGGCTCAGAAAATTGGCACAAATTTGATACCCTGACTACAGATAATAGTGTGAATAATAAAATCCTTTATCACTGACCCAGAAATCTTGTTTCTTCTACCAGTATCCTTGAACGGGTAGCAAACTAAATATTTGCTTTTCAGATAGGATAAAATCTCTGACTCTTCACAGTTTTGACATCTTTCTCTTGTTGCACCTGCCCTAGTACTAGATTTCTTGCAAAGCATTATTGGTACTCCAGACCTATTTAAACTTTAAGAACAAGTATGAATATGATCTCAGGTGTACTCACCTTGACTATATCTCAGGAAGCAAAAGTTAGTTAAGGATCTCTCCTAAAAATGACACAGACAATTTTGGGAGATTTAGTTCGAATGGAGTAAATGTGAAAATGACTGGATATATTAGATTAATTTGAAATCATAAACTAAGGAATTAGAGGATCAGAGTTTGATTTACATGATGACATGGTTTGGGAGGTGATAAGAAACATTAATTAACTTGAGCTAATTTAGCCTCCCAAATTTAAGTATGCATGATTACATGAGTTGTCAACTTATGTATAGATATTTATAGTTATAGAGTGGTAGATAAATAATAGATATTTGGATAGATGATAGGTAATGTCTAGCTAGATAGATGATAGGTGGCTGGATATATAGATAGATACATAGATTCTATCTTCTGAAACTTAAGGGAAGCAATGTCTCTGAGAAACAAAGGATCAAGGGTCAGAAAATGAAAAATTTTAGGACCTTAGTAGGACTTCTCTTCACCCTCCCTCTCAAAATAGGCTTTCTGGGCTACATTCACACAGCAGATTGCTACAGTGGTGCAGATTCAGTCCCACTAGGGACTCACTAGCCCTTCAGAAAGCCAGTTCCCAATTCTCTTAAGAAATGGTGCGCCTAGTTGGGTCAGGTGTCCAGTCCTGACCTAAACAACTGTGCTAAGCAATACAGTCATGTCAAATAAAGGTAACATTTGAGAGTCAGCTGCAATGTGGAGCATAAGTTCTGAGAGAAAGGGATTAGTGAGTAACCTGACAAATTGAACAGGGTGACTAATTATTCTCACAGACAAAATGCATGTAGCACATGTCATTGGCTATAAAGCCCTGTACTTATTATTGGCATCCTTCTTGTGTGTTCAGGTATCAGGCCAAAACAGAAGGAAGTTATTTCCTTGCATTTATTTAATGGGAAGTAAATATTGAGATAGACACGGTGTTCACGTTTTTCCAGAGTAAGTCCTACAAAACACAGGGCACAGAGTGGAAGGATTTACTTCCTCAGATATTTGGAAATGCAGTTAAAAACTGTTAAATAGATTATTTAAACCAGCTTCCTTTCATGCAAATATATGATGTTTTTAATACATAAAGGCTCACTCAGAATCTCTATGAAAGGGAATTAGTATGAAAGATATCCCAAACGTATTTAGCTATTTTTCAGTGAAGCAACTCAGATTATTTGAACCTTACCTATATGCTCTCTGCAGAGAAATTTTCCACATAAAATATGAATATAACTATACAACTCCCTGGATGCCCTTCAATGAAATCCTGTGATTTTAACATAAATGGGTTGGGTTTTTACCTTGTTCTATTTTTAACACCACTAGCCTCATGTGTAGTGGGGAATGGATATCTCATAATATAGAACAGTATTTATACTTAAAAAAATAGCTCAAATAGATGGGTGTAAATCCAGTATTTTTAAAGCGTAATTAGTCATTCCATTAAGACTTACAATGTAGTAGTTGAGCGAATATCTTAGATGATTTGAATTAGAAAAAACTATTGATATAAACACAAAACTGACTTTGAAGTTAAATCAAGGTAAAAATGTCTAAATGTGCCAATTGTCATGATAAATTTTAACATATTCATAAATATTTTGATCATTACTAGGAGGTTCTTGTTCATGAACATTATATCCAAAAAACTAAGATGATCCCCAGAAAAACCAAAATGATCATTTTACTAAAATGGTGTTCTTATTTATTCAACTAAAGACACATATTAGGCATGCTTTGGCATGAGTGCACATAAAATTAATGTGGAACATCCATAGTAATAAAGGAATACTACTTGAGAAGTAATAAAGGTCTCAATAGTTCAGCTCTCTATCTTCCCTTCTGTGACGCTTATTGGGTAGGAAACCTAAGGGAGTCCATCAGAACCAATATTGGACAATCAAAAGAGCAACTAACCCTTGTCTTCCCCTGCATGTGAAGAATGTTCTGGCCAAATGAGCACTATAGTCTTGCTGGGAAATCAATCTAGTTAACTGCTCACTGTGACCATTATGAAAATCATGCAAACCAACACTATATTAAAACTTTTGAAATAGTATTTTTTCCCTAAAATTCTACATTTCTTTTTGACATGCAAATCTTTTGCTGGAGTTAGAATTGGGGGAATTAGGCCTTTTGATACAACTTCTGACCCTGTTAATAAATTACTTTCACATTCCCAACAGTGATGCACGTGTAGTTCAGTGAATTACCGAGTCCCTCACCAGTCATCAAGTCTTTAAGAAGCACCTAACTGAGGGGGAGCAGGAGGAAAAGGAAGGGAACAGTGCAGAGGGCATAAGCAAGGCAAATTTATTGTTTTCCTCCAAGAGCTTTCATCTATTGGGCAAACAAAGATCAGGAACAATAAAAACAAAAAAGCCATATAAAAATAAGGAGAAAATTTCTGCTAGTTCAAAAGCTATAAAAAATTGTGAGGACAAATTGAAATTCTAAAGAGGAAAGAACATTTGGAAAAAGTAAGGTGAGAGGCAGGCTTTAAGTATACAACAGATTTCTATGTATTGATTTTGTAGCCAGCCACCTCACTGTGCTGATTAATTGTTTCTCACAGTATTTTAGTGGAGTTCTTAGGGCTGTCTATGTATATTACCATGTCATCTGCAAATAGTGATAATTTTACTTCTTTTCCATTTTTAAATTCCTTTTATAGCTTTATGGTAACTAATTGCTCTAGGTAGGACTTCCAATAACATGTTGAACAGTAGAGGTAAACAAGGACATCCTTGTCTTATAACTGATCTCAGAGGAAACTATTTCAGTTTTTCAGCAGAGTATGATGCTAGCCATGGATTTGGTATAGATGGCCTTTATTGTGCTGGGGTATGTTTTTTCTATTCCCATTTTTAAGTATTATCATAAATATTGAACCTTATCAAATGCTTTCTCTGGATCTTTTGATATAATCATATGATATTTACCTTTCTATGTGTTGTTATGCTGAATTCAACTGATTGATTTGTATATGTCAAAATGTTCTTGCATCTATAATAAATCCCTCTCCTCTGGGGTTCCAATCTGGCACTCTGAGACTTCACAGCCTGTGCACTCTAAGGGCTCTTCAAGAAATCAGTACCAGGAGCCTTCCGGTGGCCTAGGGGTTAAGTCTCAGCACTATCATGCTATCCCTGAGCTTGATCCCTGGCCAGGTAACTAACCCACATATGGCGCAGCAGACCTCTCCTGTCTTGCCCACTCCTCCCCTCAGCAGTGTATTTCAGTAGATACTCCTGTTCTGCTCCCCACTCTGTCTCTGGTGAATCCTCTCACCACTCCCTGATCCCTGCACCTCTGGCCTACACCTCACAGTTCTTCTATGCACACATAAATAACTAAATCTTAAAAAAAAAAAGAAGTCGGTAGCAGTCCTGAGCAGTGCTTGACAGGTGTGTAGTCTAGGGAGCTTCTCTGTCCTTTCCTTTCCATAGATCTGGTCTGCGTGGAACACCATATGAGTTTCCCCTCATGCACGGATGTGTGCCGCCATATTCTCCTATCCCCAGGTCCCTGGCTAAGCTGACAGTACTGCGATCTGTGACCCCCACCCTGAACCACAACTTCCAGGTATTTCTCTCCACCCCCCCCTTCAGTTAAATAATGTGTGAAACCCCTCTGTGTCTTCTTTGGTTGTAGTCTGTGCTGGTCTCTGATGGTCAACAGTCGTTTCACGCTCACCCAAACCACCATACTGTCTCTGTGTAACATCCCTTTTGTTAACTGTTAGATGTTCCTCCTAGGAGCAAACAAGTCACTTTCTCTAGCACCACCTTTGTGATATCATCTCCCAAATAATTCTCAGGGAATTCTACCAAATAGCAAAAAAAAAGAAATGTTACCAATCTTAAATACTGGAAAGAAAAACTCCCCAATTTATTCTCTGAGGCCAGTACTACCTTAAAGCCAGAATCTGAAGAGAAACCCGCAGGAAAACTGCATGCTAATATCCTTCATGATTGTACATGTACAATTTATAAAAAATGTGAAATCTTAATCTATTTCCTTGATGGAATAAACTAGTATGTTCCCACTTTTATAGTCACAATTGGTTTTATACCAATTTGATTCATTTATGCATGTAGAACTTGTATAGGGGTACATTTCCCCAGAAAATTGAAATTTATAATAGTCTTATCATATCTCATTGGATCATGGCAGTTTTTTTAGAATATAGTTATGAAGCATTTTGGTGTTTATTTGTGCTTAACTTTAATATAATCTCAATTTGAGTTGTCCGTATGACAATCTTTTTTATCTACTTGTCCACTTAATGAAGGCGACTTTAGCTAAAAATCATCAATATATTCTGTAAGTCTGTTTAGCTGAGCACAGATAAATTGCACTAGATCCCATTTTTCTGGGAGACAGTAAATGAGTGACAGCTCTACTCTCAATTTGTTCCAAGTGGGTATATTAGTCGGGGTTCTCCAGAGAAACAGAACCAACAGTACATGGATATATGTGTACATAAATGTAAAGAGAGAGACAGCATGGATTTAAGGATTTGAGCACCAGGTTGCAGATACAGAGAAGAGTTAGGTTTAATTCCAAAGGCAGTCTGCTGGCAGAATTCCCTCTTGCTCAGGAATGGGGTGGGGAAGTTCAGTGTCTGTTCTACTAAGACTTTCAGCTGATTATGTGAGGTCCATCCACATTAAGGTGGGGGTTGGGAAGTAACCTCCTCAATGTCCACCAATTTAAATGCTAATCTCATTCAAAAATAACCTTCAGGGCCTCCCTGGTGGCGCAGCGGTTGAGCGCTGCTCTGTGGAGCTGTCCGCAGCGTGCAATGCGAGTTCGACGCCCAGCCAGGGAGAATCCCACATGGCGTAGCAGACCTCTCCTGCCTCGCCCGCTGCTCCCCTCAGCAGTGTATTTCTGATCTGCCTGTTCTGCTCCCCACTCTGTCTCTGGTGAACCCTCTCGCCACCCCAAGCCTCTGGCCTGTACCCCAGCTTGTATGTATAAATAAATAAATCTTTAAATAATAATAATAATAATAACCTTCAAAAAAGCATTCAGTATAACATTTGGCCAAATACCTGGCACCCTGGCCCAGCCAAGCTGACACATCAAATTAACATTGGTCATGAATTTCATGCTCTCACAGGGCCCCAGATGCAGACACCTTGACCAAGTAAAGGCATCTAGGTCAATCCAGATTTCAAAAGTGTTATCATAATTTTTAAATTTGAATATGACACATAGTGTGTGTGTGCATGTATATTATATATGTAATATGTAATTATATCATAATAACAGGATAAATATTTTAAAAATCAAATAGAAGTTGTAATATTATCCTCCAGCCAGAATGGATTGTCCTACTTAGTGGTCTTTTTCAAACTGATGCAGATCACATAGCAATATCAGTGTAACTAAATAACCTGTTTCTTAATTAAAACAACTCGGTTAACACTTCTTGTGCCGGCTATTTTCTGTGCCACCGCATGAATGGTATAAGTATTCAATAAAACACACATAGCTCCTGAACAACTGGATATATTTTAATGAAATTTTAAATGCATAGAGATTAAAGCTTCTAGACTGAGTATGATCAAAGAAATAGCTCCTAATAGTTCCAAATAAATCCACCGTGGCGTGAAAAACCGGAGACCAGATGAACACGTGAATACGTGAATACGTGAGCAGAGCAAAAAGTGTTAAATAAATTTTTTTGCATTTATTTATGTCATTACTGCCTTTTCATTTACTTTATTTATCTTTATTTATAAAGTAATTTATTTATTTATCTTTATCTTTATTTATCTTTATCTGCTACCTACACTTCACTTTCAAGTTTTTTGAAACCATTTAATCAAGCAATGATCTAGAAAGCCATTTAACTCATAGGAAGCTAAATTCTCTGTGATATATAACTATATCCTCATGACATGTAAAATTCTTGGTTGTGTAAGTGTTTTTATGCGCTGTAGTTCTTAAAAATCTTCTGAGAAGTCTAAGATGCATTCATATTTGAACAGTAAATATTTTTACGTTCTATATTTTGGAAAAGGAAGAATCTAGTATTTAAATTCTCTACTAAGAGGAAATGCATCTATTCCAGACAACTGAGTTTTAACAAACTCTGTTTGACATTTATTAAGATTTCAGTCTGAAAAATAGCTGGTGTCATTACTTGCTTTGTCCTCCTTGGCAATCCTGTTTCACCTTTGTGTATTCAATAGTGGGAAACACTGTAGCCTGAACGGTTGGGTATACATTTGGTCTCCTTGAATTTCATTGTAATAGTTTTGTTTGGCATCCACTCTATGTAAGTCTCAGTTTATATTCTCCTTCAACTGAATAATTACTAGTCACCACATTTCCACAGTCCTTGCCAACAATTTTCCCTTTCAGTGGTACTGGAAAGTAATTTTTGTCCTGATTGTGTTTGTTTGCCAAGGGCATTTATTACTAAGACTTGATAAAGGCTCTGATTGGGCCATATTTTCTTCAGCTGGTTCCACTCATACTCAAGACCTTGACCAGCCCTGTTGTTTGTTCAAATTCAGAGTTGTTGTTTTTTCCCCCACAGTGTGCTGTCATGATCTGGAAAGTTTGTGGGGATAATTTTTTTAAGCCAGTTGTGGGATCTTTTGAAAACCAGACGTGTAGCCAAAATAACTTGTTGAGAAGCAGTATAGCATAAGCTAAAAATTCAACTTTGCATTCCTGGGCCAGATATATGAATTTGAGTTCTGTTTCCACAAGTTATGAAATCTCTCTGTGTCCTTTTGCTTGTCCTACAAATGGGGAAACCTAACAATTACCCAATGTAATGGGTGGCTATGAGTAATACTTTACACACAATAAATGCTGAGTGTTTGTTATGGAGGTTAGACACACTGTGCTTTGGAATAAATGGGTCAGTGAATTTAGTTACTTAGATATTTAGTAAACTAGATGAATTAGTCAGTGAGATGCTTCCATCCAAACATCCTTGAATTCAATAAATTTAATTTAATTGAGATGCATAAAATAGGCTTAGTGCTTCTCCTAGAAATAAATATTAACCATCAACTTACTTGTCTAAATTATTTAGACAAAAGAGTTCACACTTTAAAATCATTAATTAAAAATTATTACATTTATTTCATCAATTTGAAGACTTTTTTTTTTTTTTCACATTTCAACATCTCTGAAGATACAAGTTATAACCAGTCAGTCAGGTCATGTCTAAACTGTCTAAAACCCAAGCTGAGTTTTCATATTCTCTGCTTCATTTGAATTACATGCCTGGTTGAACTGTATTGTTGACTTGAATTGCTCTTTTAAATATATTTTTTAAAATTACTGTATAACAACATTAAAGCAAAAATCATCGTGACTGCAGGAAGGTCAGACACCAAGCAGTGGGTTTACATTTGATATTAAAGAAGCAGATATTCATCGTGGAAAGAGTCATCACAATTCCTTGTTATCTTGTAAAACCACAATCAGTTCTTTATAGGACCTAAGAATACATGATACACATATAAAAAGTTATAGTAAGGCTTGTTTCTGAAATACATGCCACTGTCCATTGACACTCTCTGGCAAGTTCAATAGTTTTGGGGGGTAGGGGGAAACCGCAAATTGAATTGGAGAAATCTTTACAGAAATGCCGTGTCCTCGACACTTTTGATAAACACTTTGTATTGAGCAATACTGTGTTGAGCAACATTTTATAGAAAAGCAAATATTCACAATATAGTGTGGAGGAACACAGCTATCAACACTAAGTTGAAGAGTGACTCAGAAACATTGCTCTCTGAACATGAAGGAGTTTAAGAAATACCTTCACTAACTTAGAACATGAGTATTTTCCTTTTCACAAGAGTGATTCATGATTTTAAAAAAGAATTATGTTAAAAGTCTAAAAAAGCTCTTTCAGTAAATATTTTAAAATCTGAGTGACATGTAGACTTGTGTATAGCTTAACTGGCATCATTGTTTTCCTCTTTTGTGTTATAGAGGTAGTATAAATTAAGTTAATGAATTTTATCTTTGATGAACTATAAGCATAAGTAACAGTATAACCAGTATAAATCAACTCTGTGAAAAAGGAACCAGTGGTCCAAACCAATAAGAGCTCATGGACTGAAAGTCTGCAGACCACACTTAGAGCATTACTATTTATTTGCCACAATAGATGTCTCTTCACGACTGAATTGTCGAATATCCTCAGTGATAACTGATGGAGTTCAGAAAAAGATAACCCTTAGGTTCTTATGTCAATTTTCTACTTGTCTCATGTCAATTTTCTACTTTTCTACTTGTTTGAAACTTACAGTTTATAGTTCACTTGCATGAATGAAGCTTTTTAGTCAAGTTGGCTACATAAGTTCAAACTTTGACATAAACTCTTAAGTAAAAACTCACACATAGGTTGGTAACAGAGATCAAAAATAACATAGCCTATCTCAAAAGTAAGATCAGCATTTTCACTGACAAAAATACAAACCACTACCAGAGACAAAGTCAGAAATAGGCAATAGCAGCCAAGAATTTAAACAGGCCTAGCAAAGGGGCAAAAGAGTGCTCCATGCAAAAAGTCACAGAAGCACTTGCTTATTGAAACCAGAATCTAATGAGTTCTGGCCCGCCCTTGCCAAAGGAGGTTAACTTCTGACTTAAACTCTACAAAGAGATGGAGGGTGCAGGGCCTCCCTGGTAGCGCAGCGGGTTAAAGTGCAGAGCTGTGGAGCTGTCGGCAGTGGTGATGCGAGTTCGAGGCCGGGCCGGGGAGATTCCCATATGGCATGGCAGACCTCTCCTGCCTTGCCCGCTGCTCCCCTCAGCAGTGTATTTCCATCCATCTGCCTGTTCTGCTCCCCACTCTGTCTCTGGTGGACCCTCTTGCCACCCCACGCCTCAGGCCTGCACCCCAGCTTGTATGCATAAATAAATAAATCTTAAAAAAAAAAAAGAGAGAGATGGAGGGTACAGAGGCAAGAGTGCTAAGACACAATGTTAGCACCACGGGCTGGACCACCCCCCCCTGCTGGTTAGTAAGCAGAACTGCAATATTCTATGTGCCTCAGTTCTAGTGACCTTCAAAAGGATCTGGGTGTGTATATTATTCCTATTTTACAAATGAGAAAACTGAAGTTTGGGGAGGCTACCTAAAGCCATGCAGCATTCAAACAAGGTCAGAATCAGAACTAAGACTGTTGGTTTTTTGCCATACCCAACCTACTGTACATATATGGAAAACAAAATTTGAGATGTATAGTATAATTGAATTGCTCGTAGAAAAGTTGTTCTTTGCTTGTAAATACAAGTATTTTTAAATTAAAACTGAATAGTTATTGGGCCTCCCGGGTGGCACAGCAGATTAAAGCGCTGCACTGTGGAGCTGTCAGCAGCAGCGATGCAAGATTGAGGTAAGTTCCACACCTGACTGGGGAGATTCCCACTTGGCCGGCAGACCTCTTCTGCCTCACCTGCTGCTCCCCTCAGCAGTGTATTTCCGTCGATCTGCCTGTTCTGCTCCCAACTCTGTCTCTGGTGAACCCTGTCACCACCCCATGCTTCTGGCCTGCATCCCAGCTTGTATGCATAAAATTAAAAATAAATAAAACTGAGTAGGTATTGTAATTTGTGGTTCTTGAGTAATTTTGTCCCTCATATCAAAGGATGTCAGTTTTGGGGGATAAGTTCAATAACGGGGAGTAGATAAATTTTTTCCTCTTATAAATTGGTATATTGGTTCCCATGGCATTACCAAATTCTAAGTGGAAAGAGATAATCTTCAAGAAGAAGGACAGAAGATATGTATATTTTATTGGTAAGGGAGAGACTGGCAATCACATAATCTAAAGCTTGGACAAGAATTTTCAAAGAGTTGAGAAAATTATTGAAAAGTATATGAACACACAAATCCTGGCTTTCAAAATAGTTCTAAATTCATTTACTAACTAACATTGTTGACTGGTTTATGAAAGTTATTTCATTCCAGTGCACTATATAAACCAAGTCACAATGTAGGAAAACTCTTTTGACAGATATTTTAACCTGATTTTTTAAAATTCTGAAGCCCAAGGCTACATTTGAGGGAAAGTCTCTGAAACCAAGGCATGAACCAGATACAAAAATTAGTATATTATAGGTGGAATGTAGAAAAAAAACAAAGGGTCAGATAAAGACAAACTTTAAAACTAACATTTCAAAGACAACTATAAGACTTTTAGGAGGAGGAAGGGAGAGGAGGGAGAGTGGTGGGCTAGGAGAGCATATTGTGAAGTGCTATAGTGAAATATTACAGGGCAGGGAGAGGCGAACACCAGAACCCCCAAACCTGCCTGCTCTAGAAAGATTCTGCCAACCGCAGACCTTTAATGGAAAGGAAACTTTAATTAGTGTGTAGACAAAGAATATAGTTTCTAAATCAGGCACCCAAAGTTATATATACATCCCCTCTTAGGTAAAAGTTCACCTAAGTGGAATTGGCCCAAAGCAAGGCCCAAAAGCCTGCCACAAGTCTAAAGCACCTTCTAGCAAGGACCCATGGAAGAAGATCAGAAACAGACAAGTCTGGGAAGATAAGAGCAAAATCAAAATCATGATAAAAGCTGCCATTGTTGGGGCCTCCCTGGTGGCATAATAGGTTAAATGCAGCGCTATGAAGCTATCCAGAGCCACTGCAGCACGAGTTCTGTACCTGGCCAGGGAGATTCCCACATGGCGCAGCAGACCTCTCCTGCCCGCTGCTCCCCTCAGCAGTATACTTCAGTAGATCTTCCTATTCTGCACCCCACTTTGTCTCTGGTGAATCCTCTCACCACCCTACACCTCTGGCCTACACCCCAGCTTGTATGCATAAATAAATAAAACTTTTTTTTTAAATCTGCCATTGTTAACCTCCCCCTGGGTCTCTCACCCACGTCTGCTTCAACCAGTCCAGGAACAAGAAGCAAGGGCAGTTTCTTCACATGTCTCTCCGCTTCATGTGCCCCCTCCACGTCTTCTTATTCTTCATCTTGCTCCCTCCTTCTC
Organism: Scalopus aquaticus; assembly: GCA_004024925.1. NCBI lineage: Eukaryota > Metazoa > Chordata > Mammalia > Eulipotyphla > Talpidae > Scalopus > Scalopus aquaticus. The sequence goes on from PVIJ01015723.1 coordinate 12,358, forward strand.
GAGTCTCCTCTCCAGCTTCTTTTCCCTGCTCAGCTCCACTCTCCCTTGAGTGGGTAAGGGAACCTGGAACTTCTCCTTTTCCTGGGGACCACCCTGTTACAGAAGGATTGCGGGTGCTATCCCTGAGGGGGGAAATCCTGTACCATCAAAACACTGGCAAGGATGTGGAACAATGCTACTTCAATAATAAATAAATAATAAATAAATAGATAAATAAATTTTTTAAATAGTACATGAAACACCGTTATGATATCAAACACGGGTCTCAAATAAACTGAAGCCACTCTCACTTCGCCTGAGTTCCTTACTGTGTTCATCCACCATTTTTGTTTCCTACGGTTCTGCATTCCATACAAGGGACCCCAACAGCTGATCACTGGAATGCCTTGTTGACATGATTGAAACCATGGCTGGGGATCTAGGGCTTGATTTAAATTACAATATTGAGTCCTCAAGCAGATGGGAAGTGCCTGGGGGGCAGACTCACAACCCCTGAAACTCTAGATGACAGAGCACATTTTCTAGTTTCACCCCTCCCTTTTCTCATTGTCCTCCTTCCCCTTACAATTGATGCTGGATAATTCGTGTAGCAATAAAAAGGGCAGGATCTTGTTCTTTGAGCAGTATTCTGCATCCTACAGCCTGCTCCACAACTCCTGTTTGTCAGTGCGGTGTTGTCAATGCAACACTAACAAAATTCCCCCTGAAAGAACTCTATCCAAGAATGTGCCCATTAGTCTGTTGGCAAATTATAAATGTCTTGGTCCTCAAGTCTCCTCTCGCTTAAACCTCACCAATTGCCTTGTTTATCCAAGCAACATAGTACAGTGAAGACTATTGCAGAATATTCTAAGTTCTTTGAAATCATGTAGAGATTCTTAAAACTTATAAAAAATACGATTGTGCTTTTTAATTTAAAAATGGAGCATATTTTTTTTTTCTTAACACTTTTGCTCTAGAAGTATATTAGTATAAAGACTGTCAGTCTTTAGGTGTGTTTATACATGCAGCTTTCTTGCTTGCATGTGCTACTTAACCTTGGCATACAATTCCTTGTTTAGACTTTAAAGGGCAAGAGAAGCGAAAATGATCATTTCAATGGAAATGAACCTATCTTCATTCTGTGTGTTATGGGTAAGATACTTAAAATGCTTCATTCCATGTTCTTCAGAAGCAGTATAGAGCATCCCTTCCAGCTCTGAAATCCATCAGGGAAAGGATTCAATGGTCCATGTCTGGGACAGTCCGGTTCTTTCAAGGGTAATATGAGAAGATAAATAATGAAGAAACTATTGAAATGTTTCTGAGTTTACATATAAGCTATCAAGAGTATTGAAAAACAAAACCATAAAATGCATATGATTTACATGTTTAGCCAAGCACTTATAAATTGAGGTTTTTTTTTTTTCTTATTAATTTCTAATTGCAATTCTCCACCTATTTAAGAGGTGGGAAAATGTTTTCATTTTTTCCCTTTGTTCAATGTACTATTGCTTTTCACAGAATCTTGGTAAATGGAGCCCATTTTTAAATTCTGTCTGGCAATTTTCCATATAGATCAGATCCTGGGTGAAAGAAAAGAAATTGGTCAGTTATAACATGGATTTATACACAAAAAAGCTGAAATTAATGTTTTTCTAACTATATATGCAAGTGATGCTTAAAATTCCACTCTACACTAAAGAGAAACTTGTCAGAACTCAGCATTAGTCCTTTCTTGATTGAAAATGACGTCTTCATTCCCACAAACATTACCTGGTTCCAAATAATCTGTCAATTTCTGTGTCAGATACTTAGAGTTTGGTGGTTGGCATATGTGTCTGGATTCAAGACTCCTACCTCATTGAAAATCACTTAGCAGTGCCTGTCAGCTAACATTTCAAGATATATCATTATTTTATAGATTTGAAACAGAAACTCAGAAACTTTTGTCAGAAATTTTTTGTTTTTAACTAAGAAGCTCCCGGCTGCATTGGAGGGAGTATCCTTGAATGCTGTTTAGTATTTAACAACCACAGATTAAATTGTCCTGGTATTCACTCTGGCTTATAAAACTGAGCCAGGCCAGGAGTGCCCATGCTATGCCAGGGATTGACTGCTTAGTTATTGGGTCCCTGAGAGGTCTGGGGAATTGCAGGGTAAGAACTGGGGTAGCAGGAGCTGTGGTAATAGAGGTGTCAGGGGCTCGGGCCAGTAACCTTTTACTAAATGAGCAGGAGCCTGTGCTGCATTTTAACAACTGGTAGGGCTGAATAATACCTCTGGTTGTGATGGAAGGCAAAAATAGCAAACTGGAGAAAGCTTTTCCCATGTCTAAACGAATGAATAACCACACAGTTTCACCAGAATCCTCATCTGTGCATCACCAAACACTTTCTACTAGTTCAAGGGGGGGAAAAGGGCTGAATTCCAAGAGGCCTCAGTTGGCATTCTGGTTCTTCCCTTTAATATTGCCTGACCTTAGACAAATATTTAACATTTCTGAACTTCATTATTTTCCTTTATAAAATGGAGCTAATAGCATTTACCCTCCTACCTCCCAGGGATGAAGTGTGGATCAAGTAACCTAATATATACAAAAGAGCTTTGTAAATTGTGAAGCTCTCTGTAAAGTTGATTATTGTTACAATATTAACACTGTAACCTGAGTTTACCTGAGCTCCTTGGGCTGTGGATGGCTCAATGACATAGGAATGACATTAAATTTAAGTTGCACTGAACAGTCCTTGTTTCCTCCTGCCCTACTCATTCAGGATCTCAGGCCGTGAAACAGTCTCTGGAGGATTCCCAAATGTATGTATATATATACACACACAGCATATTTTACATCATTGATCATTTTTGTACAATGTTTGCTTTCTCCTCTCAGGTGTAATCCCTATAAAATTCCCACCAGTAATTCTCCCATGAATGATCTCCATCACCCCTTGTGCTCTTCCCTCCCTTGTTTTGATCCCTTTCCCTCCCCCTTCCTTGCAGAATGTCTCTGATTTTTAGTTGCCTGATAATTTTGTTTATTTATTTATTTTTTTTCCTGATCCCTTACTTGGTTCCCCTATATTCCTCCTATAAATGGAAATAATCCAATGTTTTTCTATTTTCCCTCTGGCTTATGTCACTGAGTAGAATCCCTTCCAGCTCCATCCATGTTTCCGTGAATGGCATAAGTTTATCTTTTTTGATTGCTGAATAGTATTCCATTGTGTATATATACCACATCTTGATCAGGTCATCTATTTTGGGACATTTGGGTTGTTTCCATATCCTGCCTATTGTAAATAGTGTTGCAATAAACATAGGGGTGCAGTAATCCTTTTGAATTAATGTTTTTGTGTTCTTTGGGTAGATCCCTAGATGTAGAATTGCTGGGTTATATGGAAGCTCCATTTTTAGTAGTTTGAGGAAATTCCACCCAGCTTTTCATAGTGGTTGGGCCAGTTTGCATTTCCACCAGCAGTGTAGGAGAGTTCCTTTTTCTCCACATCCTCACCAATATTTGCTGTCGCCAGTTTTTTTTAATATGTGCCATTCTCACTGGTGGTAGGTGGTATCTCAGTGTGGTTTTGATTTGCATTTTGATTTGCATTTAAAAAGTATGTTTGTTTTTTGATCAAACTGGCCTCCTGATTCCAAGATCAAGGGCTTTAAAAATATGCTTAAATATTACAGATTTAGACACTAATATATATATATATATATATGTTGAATGTTTAAAATTGTTTGCCTATGAAATAAATAATAACTAAAATTACAGAGGGGAGATTTTCTTGGATGTTTTCCAATCTGATAGCAAAATACCAATATGTGTTTCAGCTAAGTGGAAGGCCTCCACCATTCCTTGCAGGATGATTTTGTAAGCAGCACACTCCATAATTAAGCAACATCAAAATGCACTTCTAATGGAATCATTACTGATACAAGTTCCCTGCAGAGCTTTACACACACACACACACACAAACACACCCATGTTTCATTCTACACTGCACATTATTTACCCCCACTATACAAATTAAATTATTAAAGTAAAACAGTTATAGGAAGCCTATTGGTCATACAGCAAGCACTTTGAATTTTAATAGAAGGTGGAAAAACATTTCCTGTGATTTTCATATCAAAACTCCTGTGGGCCCCATAACTGGGTCCATTCAAAAGCAGCTCAGAGTATGGAGACAGGGAAGCTTTGCCCAAGTCAGAACCTCAGCTCCACTTTGTTAGGAAGTGATGACTGATACTTGATTCACAGATCACATGGCATGGAAAGGCTGTGCCAGTTTGGAACCTCTGTGGGTTTCCTTAATAAACTCTATGTGTTTAGCTCAAAGATGTGGAGATTGGTTGGTAACTCTTTGGAAATACTTGGCAAACTATATTAAATCTACCTTCAGGCACTTACTTCATTTATAACTTGTAAGAATTCCAGTTGTTTTCCCTGAGCCTATTTTTCTAGAAGATACATTTCTTCCATTAAATTTTATGACATGGAGAAAATAATTTTCTGTAAAACATGCTCATTAATTCTCTTTTATCTAAAGATCTACTCGAAGAAAGTTAGTTGTCCAAACTTTTCAAGCAACTCCTCATATTAGAATGTCAGGTTTCTTTCCAGATTTAGCTAATGTGTCAGGAATGCAGACTTGATTTTGGTTGCTAAGAATCACTTTAGATCTTTCCAATATCATGATTTCATTCTAAGTTTTCTCTTCTCGTTCTCTTTTTCCTTAGTCATCTTAGAAGTTGAACATTTTGCTAAACTCCTTTCATTTATCCATTGTTATGGGAGATATGTACTCCCCTTAAATGAAAAGTGCTAATAAAAGGAAAGCATTAAAGATTCTGTTTCATTCAGTAGGGAATTCAGATTAAAATAATCTACTACCTAGTGAAGAAAATAAATTTTTTAGGTTTTTAACTAAATTTGATAATCTGCCCCTATTTTAAAATTTTTAAAGATTTATTTATTTTTGCGTACCAGCTGGAGTGCAAGCCAGTGAGAGGATTCCCCAGAGACAGAATGGGGAGCAGAACAGGCAGATCAGCTGAAATACACTGCTGAAAGGAGCAGCGGGAGAGGCAGGAGATGTCTGCTGCACCATATGGGAATCTCCCTGGCTGGGCATGAAACTCACGCTGCAGCTGCTGACAGCTCCACAGCTCTGCACTTAACCCATTGTGCCACCACGGAGACCCTCTGTCCCTATTTTTATTTTATTTTATTTTTTTAAAGATTTATTTATTTATACATACAGCTGGGGTACAGGCCAGAGGTGTGGAGTGGCGAGAGGCCTCACCAGAGACAGAGTGGGGAGCAGAACAGGCAGATCAGAAATACACTGCTGAGGGGAGCAGCGGGTGAGGCAGGAGAGGTCTGCTGCACCATGTGGGATTCTCCCCAGCTGGGCGTCGAACTCTCATCACTGCTGCTGACAGCTCCACAGCCCAGCGCTCAACTGCTGCGCCACCAGGGAGGCCCCTCTGTCCCTATCTTTAAATGGGACCTTTGTCACGAGTTAGTCCCATGAAAACCACTTTTCAGTTACTCTTTTTACTTTTAAGGTCAGCTTAGGAAACTTTTAACCTTCTTCACTGAATCTGTTTCCCAAATTTCTTAACATATAAGTGGTAGCATTAAGAGAAGTAGTAAGCAGGAGGTAGACATGAAGGTAAACAAAAATTAAATAAAAATGATGAGGTTAAATATGTCTTTTTTCCCAAAGAAAGACATAATGATGTTCAATGTTAGATAATCTAAAATAGTTAGACAATGGCAAAAGTGTCAATAATGGGTTAAGATAATAGAAAAAAAATGAAAAAGCATCTTGCAATAGCTAACTCTAAAGAGTAGAGGGGAAAACAAAGTTACAGATTTGCAAATAACCAATTAACTCACTGGACTAGCTTTATGTAGAGAAAACTACTTTAGGCTACAATTTCATATTTTCACTGTTTTTTTCTTCACATCAAGAACATACGTACACATGTTATAACAATATATAACCTTAAAACTCATGAAGACAGTGTATCTATAAAAGAAAAATTCTAAGCCAAACATTTAGGAAGAGGAAAATTACCAAAATACATACTAGGCAACTACAGAAAGTATATCAAACATAATTTATTAAAGGAATGAACTTGGTAGGTCATAGACAACCTTATAGTTCTAAAACTGCAATACTGGTTATTAGTAAGATACTATTTATGAGAATTTGATAAATACAAATTAAAAGAAAGATTGTATTCATTCTTTCACCAGATGAATGAATATCAAGGGAAAAAAGAAAAAACTAGGACTGATTTGTCAACAAAGAAAAACTGAAGAACAATCCAAAAGAATCTACAAATATTTAAAAGATAACAACAAAGAACTTTTAAACATCTTTATAAACATGGTGACATATTGTGTTGGATTTAGCTTCAAGCAGGGAGGAGAAGAAAACAATTTTTTTTGTTGCACCTATTATGTTCTGCTCCCTGTTTAATCTAACAGCAACTTTGCAAGCAAAGGACTACTATCTCCATTTAACAGATCAAGAAAATGGGATTAAGTGGACAAACAGCTAATCCAGTGTAACACAGATAGGCAGCAACCAAGAGATTCAAATCTCCTGATAAGTTTAGCTGGCTCAAATCAGTTCTGGAGTTTTCACTTGCATTTAAGAAAGCCCTGTAGATGTTTAAGAGTGCCAGAGGGCAAAAGGGAGTTTGTTCTAAAGAATTTAGTTCTTAGATCACCATTTCCTCTTTAAACAAAATAGTTCCACTTCTTACTTGTTTTGTACTGGAGATCTGAGTGAGATTTGAGTAAAAACAAATAAGCAAACAAAAACTCTCCTAAAAAAAAGCTTTTGAAACAGTCCCCAACACATTGTTGCGTTCCAGCTTAGATTTAAAAAGTTCTGGATTGAAAAATCCAGTGAGAGAGGGAAATGTCGAATTTAACTCTTTCTCTGGAGATGTTAAAACAGAAATTAGGCAACTGGATTTTGATAATAGAGTATAAGCCCTTTTTCTCCCGATGTACAAGAATGTAAGAGATTTTTCCTCAGATGCTTTCTAGATTAAGGATGGCTTATTTATTTTTAACACCCAGTCCTTGTTATCATGGCTAATCAGTCACCTCTGGGCCAAATCAAGGCCTTACTGTTTTTAAAGATAACACTTCCAGCAGTTGAACCTCAATCAAAGATACATAAGCTATTTAATTTTACTTATAAACATGATTTTGCATGAAAAATATTTAAAAGCCTAGCTTTCTATAAAAGGGAAAATTATTTTTAAAAAATGTAAAGGAAAAAATAGCACATCTTGAAGAAATTTCTTTTCCCTAAATCAATACGTTGATTCAGGCTTTAACTTGAATTTGTAAAATAAAAACATCTCAATTCTTCCACTGTGTCTAGTAAAAATGGTTAAACCACTTTGCATACACTAAATAGGTTCTATCACCTACTGCTTAAAGACAAAACATAATTTTAGTGCATAAGACCTTCAATAAAAAAGAACTTTAATAGAATTAGTGTGCAACAGAGAGAAGGATAGTAGTTTTCAATAAAACACCCAAAGTTACCCATCCCCTCATGGGTAAATGTCCAGCCAAACAGAATTGGCCCAGAGCAGGGCCACTGAGGCCTGAAAGTTTGCCATTAAAGCACCTTCTGGTGGGAACACATAAGAAAGGGGCAGGAGGGACCAGGTAAGTTTGGAAAGAAAAGAGCAAAATCAAAATGCAAGTCAAGATAAAGGCTGCCATTGTCAGCCCCCCATGGGTCTCTCACTCAAAGCTCTTCCAAGTATTTCCTTCCATAGCCCCCAAAGCCTTGGTGCAAGTCCAAGGCTGAGAAGCAAACGTGTGTCTGCTCCGTGTGCCTCCTATCTCCTTTCAAGTCTTCTTGCCCAAGTCTTTTTTAACTTCCCCGCCACACTCAACTCCACCCTTTATTAGGTGGGACAGGGAACGTGAAACCTCCCCTTTTTAGATTACACTGGTACACTCCCATACTCTCTTCGGTCTTTTTGGGCTGCTCAACTCAGGCTAAATGAAACCTACAGTCTATCACACTCCCAATCTTATAAATCCAAACAGTGTTAGTGTGTCAGTTCTAAGAACTAATTTTTTCTTTAAAACGGCATTATTTATGCTAGATGTAGAAAATGTTAGGGATAGTTGGATAGTTTGTGTCACGTCAGCTCTATTCCTGTTTACTTTTAAGTTCTCCAGGTTGAAACATCCACGTTCAAACTAACAGTGATAGAAACCTGATTTAGAAATATAAAGACTGAAGGAGGAAGGAAGAGTATTATTAAAACTGGGGTGAAAAAAAGATGAAAAATAGTGTTCTCTTCCCTCCCTTTGTAAGAAGAGATGAAACAAGTCGGGCTACTAGTAAAATTTAGGTGAAAAAAATTTTTAAAGAACTTGGGAGAAGGATGGGGCAGATATTTTTTCCATGCTCCTTTTTAGGAGTGGAATTTTGGATGATGGAAATTTAGCTGAGACATTTTCAAACTTTCAGAGTTTTACTGTCCTGAAGCATGTGGGTATAAATGAAGGTAGGTTTTATGTTCGTTCAAACCAACCATGAACTTTTTAGCATGTGACTGAAGGTTACCCAGGGACTCCAAAGTTTTAAGGGGTGCCTGTTTTAAAAGAAGCCCTGGTGTTCATGTGCACAAAGGCAGAGGAAGTGTTACAGGGCAGAGGAGAGGGGCACCCCTGAAACCCCCAAAACTGCCCTGTTCTAAATGGGTTCTGCCTTCCGCCACATCAATACAAAACATATAGAACCTTAAGTGGAAACAGACTTTAATACAACTAGAAAGGATAGAGAAGACAAAGAATATAGTATCTAAGTCAAGCACCCAATGTTTTCCAACTCCTCGTGGGTAAAAGTCCATCCAAACAGGATTGGTCCAAAGCAAGTCTCGAAAGCCTGCCCCAAGTCTAGAACAGCTTTTGGCAGGGACCCACACAAAGGGTCAGAAACAGCCAAACAATTCTGGGAGGAACCAAAATACCTCTCAGCAGGGACCCATCCAAAAGGGTCAGAAACAGACAATTCTGAGAGGAACAGAACAAAATCAAAACCAAAATCAACACAGCCATCGTTAACTTCCCCACATGTCTCTCACCCACATCTATTTCAATCAGTCCAGGCCAGTGCAGCTTCTTTACAAGTCTCTCTGCTCCTCGGGCCTCTTCTGGCTCTCCATCCTTCCTCCATCTCCTCCTGTCTTCTGTCTGTGTTCTGTGTCCCCTCTCCTCTATGTGTTCTTTGTCTTTCTTCTCAAGCTTCTTATATCCTGCTCAGTTCCACCCTACCTTAGGTGGGACAGGGAAACTGGTACGCACCCTTTCTCCTGGGGACCACCCTGTTACAGAAGCAGACTGTTAGTGGAGAGAGAAGAAAGTTTTTCACAATAAAACTCCAAAACTTACCCTAGACGTAAATACACATTACTCCTGTTTGTAACTTATTAACCAACACTAGTAACATAGCCCCATTCAGCAGCAATGGGGTTGGCAAGTATAATTTCTTGTGCCAGAACAAGGGATAACAGGAATTATAGATGAACTAACCTAATAACCTCCAAAGGCCATCCTTACTTCTCTCAAGAACCTAAATGTCCAATGGTCCATTGTAGTCAAAGAGATAGACAACATAACATTGCTTCTGCTTGTATGTGTAGGAAGTAGAGTGACATACTGATGTCATTTTTCCGACGGATTTGAGAGCGGAGCGGGGTCCTTGGGTTCACTCTGGGAAAGGTTTCCCCAGAGCTCCCTTCAGTGGCAAGTGATGAGTTTCTCCACGAGACAGAGACTCAGTTATACTTAAAGAACAGGTTTATTAGGAAGAGAAGTAAAGGACACTTGCACAGACACAAGCGGGCAGGAAGAGCTGCCCTGCTGAGGGGCAGGTTTGCTAAGAGAGGCCTGCATGGTGCAGGTCACGGGCAGACAGGCAGGCCGCTGCCCTGCAGAAGGACAGAGTTGGTAAGGGAAAGCAGCTGCATAGGCACAGGTGGGCAGAGAAATGGCTGCCCTGAGTTCTTGCACGGATGACACTGATATAGCCCTCTTTCATTTGGGAGGGGCTCATCCTCGAGGATGGCTGTCTGTTTACTGGCTAGCTAGAATTAGGAAAGAGACTGGAGATTCTACAGTGGGCTCAATTTCCATATCTTTGGCCCTAGAGACTGCTCCTACAAAGCCCTACCTATGCTTTGTCACTTAGGAGCTGGCACTTAGGGATTGTGCTAATGGTTATGTTGATTTCTTCTATCCCCATTTCCTTGCGTGGTTCTAGTTCTAATCTAATTTTGCATTATATCTCCTCCATCAATATGACATAAATAATCTATAAACTCCTGGATTACCCACTTCTGTCACATACTAATAAGTTTATACATACTGGGGTCATCTAGAAAAATAAATACGTAAATATATATAACAAAGAAAATAAACTCATTAATATGTTAATACGGATTGGCTTGGTGTAAATCCACATTGATATAGTCAAAAGTATACGTTATCAATAGTTGCAAATTAATTCATTATTTATGATGTCGTTTTTGGAGTTGATGGGGTTGGAGAGCGGGGTCCTCGGGTTCACTCTGGAAAAGGTTTCACCAGAGCTCCCCTTTCAGCAGCATGCGGCGAGTTTCCCCAGTGAGTTTCTCCACAGTACAGAGACAAGTTATATTTAAAAGAGCAGGTTTATTAGGGAAAGGGACAAAGAATAAAGGACGGTTGCATAGACACAAGCAGGCAGCAAGAGCTGCCCCAAAGGGACAGATTTGCTAGGAGAGAGACCTGCATGGTTGCAGGCAGGCGGGCAGCCCTGAGGAGAGCTGCCTCTGCTGAGGGAGGTCAGTGAAGAGAAGCCCCAGCAGGATACAGGTCATGGGAGGGGAGGAAGGCTGCTGCCCTGCGGAGGGACAGAGTTGGTGGAAAGGACGCCTGCATGGGTAAAGGTAGACAAAAGGACAGCTGCCCCCAGCCATTGCAGAGATTGCCCTAAAATAGTCTTCTCTTGGGAGGGGCTCCCACCTTCCAGAAGTGGTTTGTTTGTTGTTGATTTTGAATAACTATGTAGAATCTGAAAGGGGCCAGAGATTCTACAATGGGCCTCAATCTCCATATCCTTACACTTGGCCTATGCTCCTGACACTCCCTACTGCAGTCTGATACCTGCCTGGAATAATTATGTTAATCCCTTCTACCCCCACCTCCAGATCTTGGTATTGTGTGAGCCAAGTTCTAGTCTTGTGATGCCTCCTTTAGGTTTTCTATTCTTTCCTCCATCAATTAGCATTTTTATTTTTTCTTTAAAATAAATGCCATAACTACATAGAACAAGCACATGTCCTTGGGAAACAACTATCAAGGAGCTTTGTCCAAAAGGAATTTTAAAACTATATTAAGGACTATGTCCACTTTTAAAAAGATGAATAGGGCCTCCCTGGTGGCGCAGCAGTTAAGTGCTACGCTCTGGAGCTGTCGGCAGCGGCGGCGACGCGACTTCAACTCCAGGCTGGGGAGATTCCCACATGGCAGGGCAGACCTCTCCTGCCTTGCCCGATGCTCCCCTCAGCAGTATGTTTCCAAATCTGCCTGTTCTGCTCCCCACTCTGTCTCTGGTGAACCCTCTTGCCTCCCCACACCTCTGGCTATAATAGGGTGGTCCCCAGAAAATAGGGTGTGTTCCAGGTTCCCTGCCCCACCTAAGAGAGGGTGGAGCTGAGCAGGAGCTAAAAAGCTAGGGAAGAAGAGACACAGACACAGAACACACAAAAAACAGGAGGATGAAAGTCAGAAGAAGGCACGTGGAGCAGAGAGACTTGTAAAGAAGCTGCACTGGCCTGGACTGATTGAAACAGGTGGAGGTGAGAGACCCGTGGGGAGATTAACTATGACAATGTTCATCTGGATTTTGATTTTGCTCTTTAACTCCCAGAATTGTCTGGCTGTTTCTGACCCTTTTCTGTGGGTCCCTGTCAAAATCTGTTTTATACTTGTGGCAGGGTTTTGGACCTTGCTTTGAGCCAATCCCATTTGGGTGGACTTTTACCCACAAGGGGTTGGATAACTTTGGCAACTTGATTTGGAAACTGTGTTCTTTGTCTCTTGTCTTGTACATTGATTGGATTAAAGTTTGTTTCCTTGTAAGGTCCTATATGTTTGGTGTTGATTCGGCAGATGGCAGAACCTATTTAGAACAGGGCAGGTTTGGGGGTTCTGGGGTGCCCCTCTCCCTGCCCTGTAACCTGGCCTGTACCCCAGCTTGTATGCATAAATAAATTTTAAGAAATGAAATAAAATAAAAAGATGAATAAGTTACTACTCCAGTTTATAAAAAGTTGACATCGTCAACTGTGTTATAATGGCTGGTCACAGGAAAAACTAATACTAGGTCTTTATTCTCTGAACAAATGTCGGTAATAGCCTTCCAAATCCTTAAGAAAATGATATTATTGTCATCATTCCAAAATATCCTAAAGGAAAATTCTTCCACAAACTATCAGATGTTGCTCCCATATATTGACTGAAAATAATCCAGAATATAATACATTCCAAACACCTGGCATGTTGCAGCCAGGGACTTCGAGTCCCATCGATGTTTACACAATCCAATTACTAGCTTCCTGGAAGTCCAACTTTCCTAGGACCAGGAAAGGATTTGGTTAGCTTGGCATAACATTTGATGGTATATTTGTGTTGAACAGACTTCAAAGAGATAAAAATTAACTTTCATTTGAAAAGCAGCATAAGTTTTGTCATTGCATCTAAGGTCATAAAATACATATGGGCTATGGTTATTCTGTTTTGTTTTACTCATGTTTCAATAGTTTTTCTGTTCTGAGAAAAATAAAACACATAAGCAGCTGAGATATCAATCGTATTGAGTTGGGTACAAGTATAGAAAACAACTCCAGATAAGATAAGCAGAAATAGGAAGATAGTTAGTTAATCAGCCACCAAAGGATGAGGACGCGCCAATCAGTTTTTAACCTTTTGCTTTATTCTGCTTAACAGTTTGCATGTGAGGAAGATCTACATTGGACTAATTTAAGTCATATTTCCACCCCTTAGCTAAGGAGAGAAAAGATGCCTTGACTGATCACTCTGTTAATCTTGCACACAGTGGAACAATGTTAATGTCCTAAAACCAATTTGGATTGTTTTTACCACATCAAGGAGAATAGCACAATGAATACGTAACAAAAGACACATATCTATTGTACTAGAGTATACTCTTCAGAGCTTAAAAGTGAATAAAATACCTTTTTGAGGCATGCTCACAAATTCCCTTTGAAACTCTGAAATATATTTGTGTGTGCAAATTTATGTGCATGCTTATACTAAGAATTTGTTGAGGGAGAGGAAGGAAGGAAGAAAGAAAGGAAGGGAGGAAGGGAGGGAGACATAGAGGAACCTACCATGAAGCAATTAGTTCTAGATTACAAAGCATGAACAGCTAATACACATTCTGGAACTCTCAATTGTGTGATGACACTGAAACACAAGTTGTTTCTGGGGGACAGGTGAGGAGTTAGAGTTTGCACAAGAGATTGATGAAGGACTTCATATGCCAGGAGTTTGGAATTTTACCAGTAAGGTGAGAAGACACCAGCAAAGTTTATTTAAGTGTGATAGGATAGGATCAGATGTGTGTTTGTATATTGATTTATTTGCACACAGATGGAAATGTTGGAATGGAATAAAGGACTAAGCCACAGGAAGGCGGAAGCATGAGTAGGCAACTGGCAATAATTTAGGCAAAACAAAGTTCTAGGAGTTCTAGGGACAGAACCTCAGATACCAAAGATGGTTGAAAACCCACATGCACTATTCTGGTAGAAGAGAATGCACTTAACTAATAAAGGTTTGGAGCTGGGGGTGAGGGGGCAGTAGGAAATTAAGATTGGGGAAGAATCTGGAAACAAACAGCATTTGCAAACTTGAAGAGAAGAAGGAATACATTAAGAACCTGGGATGGAAGTCAGAAAGGGCAATCTGGTGGGCAGAATGTGCAGATGGAAAGATATTCCGGAAGAATCCATTCTGACAGCCCATTCAGGAGCCCTTGCCCCTTGCCTGCTTAAAAAGCCCTATTTCTCATTGGAACTCCCCAAACCCTCACATAAATTTCGGATAAGAAAATCAGGACTGGGGGGTCTCCCTGGAGGCACAAGGGGTTAAGTCTCAGCACTATGAAGTTATTGGCAGCCACTGCATCATGAATTCGATCCCCAGCCAGGGAACTTCCCACATGGCACAGCAGACCTCTCCTGTCTCACCCGCTTCTCCCCTCAACAGTGCATTTCAGTTGATCTACCTGCTCTGCTTCCCACTCAGTCTCTGGTGAATCCTCTCACCCCCACACCTCTGGCCTACACCATAGTTCTTGTATGCATAAATAAATAAAATGTTATTTTAAAAAAAAGGAAATCAGGACTTTTGCTTTTCTACCATTCTCATAAATAAAATCCTTGCCATTATTCTCCCCACCCCTGAGTTGTCGCTGAACCATCTGAGGAATGGATTCCCACAAGGAGTTACAGATTAATCGTTGCTTTGCATTTTACCCCTGTGCAGGAATTTGTATTCTGTTCTCATACTTCTAGACACAAAGTCTAATAGAGAAATTTTAGGCCCTGAGGAAAGAGAAAAGGAAAGCGGGAATGAAATGAAGTGTCTCTCATCATCTCTCCTCAAATCACGTGTCACATCATTTACTCCACTTGTACTTTCGCGCTGGCCCTGAATAACTGAAAAGGTTGCATTGTGTTTTGAATTTTAAAAAGTAATATATAATTCAGTCACTGCATTAATTCAGGTGCGACCTTTGACAAATTGCTTTCAGCAATTTCAACCACTAAGCAGGGTTAACTGGAAAATTCTCCGGCCTCCCTGAGGGGAACCTCTGGGGAACTTGATGAATTTGGAAATTTGAAAGTAATTCGAATGGGTACAGAAAAGATAGACCAAGAAATATGGCTTCTAAAAAATTGGCAAAAATAATGCTGAGTTCAATTTAAACTGATATTATTTTAATCTTTCTATTGAAAGAAAAACTATGGGAGAAAATATTATATACCTTTCTAATCTTAGCTTATGCTTAAGAATGCAATTACTTTTGTAAAGAACACAAAAACTACTGCAATTCTTGAAAATACAAAACTTTAAAATCCTCTAGCTAAGGGTTTTTTCTTTATTTTTGGGGGGTGTAGGGTGGTGGCTGCAAAGGAATGTGAGGAAGTATAAGTAAATGGATTTTTAAGTAATTATAAAAGCTATTTCATAATGCCCTCACCCATGTCTGTCAGAGGAAGGAGCAGAAGACACTAACTTTGTTGTTTGTTACAAAAATGAGGACAAACACAAGCAAGGTCTTAAAATCTAGATTCATGTTCTCAGAATATGAAAGAGAAGCTTGTCTATATCCTCTGGGTTAGGGTGATACTAAAGGAACTTCATCACAGTACATTTTTTTTAAGGATTTATTTATTTATGCATGCAAGCTAGGGTGTAGGCCAGAGGTGTGGGAGAGGTGAGAGGATTCACCAGAGACAGAGTGGGGAGCAGAGCAGGCGGATCAACTGAAATGCACTGCTGAGGGGAGCAGTGGATGAGACAGGAGAGGTCTGCTATGCCATGTGGGAAGCTCCCTCGCCTGGTATTGAACTTGTGCTGCAGTGGCTCTGGATAGCTTCATAGTGCTGTGACCCAACCGACCCAACCCATTGTGCCACCAGGGAGGCCCACAGTTCATTTTTTAACCCATAAAACCCTAGATGTGCTGAAGACCTAAAAAAGAAGAACAGTAAGAACCCGAGACAAAGATTGTATAAAACCCCTGGGTACTTTAAATATCAGAATCCACTACAGAGACATCTTCATAAAAGGGGGAGGTACCATGTTCCCTGCCCTCACTTACTCGCAGTCTCCTTGGACTAGACACTGGGTCCGAGGGCAGGTGTGAGTGGCCAGGTGAAACTATATACATGGCACGGAAGGCAGGTAGGCTCAAGAAGAGGAAGAAAGAGAAGCACTCTGGTTCCTATGGCCCAACCTGCACCCTGGTACTGCTGGGAAGAGGACATGAAAGGAGATAGGTGGGTGAGAGACAGGTGGGGAGGCTGACAATGGCAACTGTTACCTTGATTTGTACTTTGATTTGCTCCTTTTGTTCCAACTCTCTAGGACCTGCTTTAGACTTACTTTACTATGGTTCCCTGCCAGAAGGTGCTCTAGATTGTGGTAGCTTTTCTACCTTAGTGGTCCAGCTCTGGGCTGACCTAGTTTGGCTGGGCATTGGCACATGAAGGGGTGGGGCATTGGGATGTTTATTTGGAATATTCTTTCTTCATTCTCTCTATGTATACTAATTCTATTAAATTTCCTTCACACTAAAAGTCTGCTTTGCCTTTGTGGGCATGAATGGCCAGACCCCCTTAAAGAGTACAAGTTTGGGAATCCCTTGTTATCCCTCGGTCACCCACTAAGATTAATCTCTAATTTTCCTCTCTCTCACACACACACACTCACACATACAGTCATAAGAATACTTCTGATTAAAATCAGAAGTATTCTTATGACTGTATGTGTGAGTTTTAAGCGCATATTGTATTATATTGTTTTGTATTATAAGCCTTTTTTATTTTTATATTAATGTTAGTGATTTATTTCTGACTACAAAGTAGACAACAATTCTAAAGTACCCAAGTCCTTATCAGAAAGGACCAATCAAGAGGACTAATTCACTATTATTCATTATCCTTAAACACCTCCATTAAAAAAGAAAAAATGCTCAACATACCCACATAAATATTATTTTTTAAAGACATGCAAAAAAACAGAGGAAAAATGTTTTTTGGCATACATCTCAATTAGTTGGCCAAAAGGTGTCACTATATGAAAATCTCATTAATGCAGACTTTACTAAGTTGTAAATTGTGAACACTGAAAAGGACTGAGCCAAAGTATGTTTAATGATATGAAATTATTAGTAAGTTGTATCTATAGGTATAGAAATTTTTTTTGGACATTTGCATCTATGGGAATGCATAAGATAACAGAAGACAACTTTTCCCAACTACATTCCACTCCCAGCCAACTCCCTTCCCGTTCTCTTGCTCCAGTCTCCTTAGGCAAGAGTCTTAGAAGGATCTAAGATGACTGATTAAACTGGTCAACAAATTTTTACAGATGTCATATTACTGAAATAAAATTAGTCATTTCCTATCAATTTGTATGTGCTCAACACAAATATGAAAGTCAAATTCTAATTTTGGCTCTAGTTTTTCTTTTTTTGGTAATCTTCAATAAATTGATGTTTATATCACGAAATGTATGCCAATCACTGGTCAAAAAATTTTTACAAAAGTCATGTTACCGAAATAAAATTAGTCATTTCCTATCAATACAAATATGACAGTCAAATTCTAATTTTGGCTCTAGTTTTTTTGTAATCTGCAATAAATGTATGTTTACATCACAAAATGCATGCCAACGGTAGGCCTATGGTTAATACCTGTAAAAAATCAAGTCATAGACTACTTCTTAGATTTTTTCGCTTGTCTCTTGTACAGCTGTTCAGGAGCATTTCTGGGGAGTGTCCAGCAGTAGTCAGCCCGCTTTGTAGAGGACCATTTTCTCTAGTATCTTTGTTCCATTAATGCGATATCTTGATGAAAATGTTTGCCATGTTCATCACTAACCATACCACAGTTTTCAGGGAAGAAATCCAGATGGGAATGAAGGAAGTGGATCGTTAGAGACATATTGCAGCCAAGTTTCTGATAATGCATCAGCATGTCTTCTACTAGTTCCTTGTAGTTTTCTGCCCTAACATTCCCCAGAAAGTTTGTAGACACTAGGCGAAAAGCATTCCATGCTTGTTTCCCATCCCCCTGCAGCAAGTTTTTGAAATGGTCATCTCAATGCAGACGGAATGTTTGAGCAGACGATTCTCAATGTCCTTTGCTTCGTTATTCTGCCGGAAAGAGGAGGAACCAAGCAGAAGTAACAGTCTTTTCTGTGGTTGCTTGGCTCTCTCCACACCATGGGGACTGCAAACGGCATGGATGGTCTTTTGCCATTGAATCACTCTGAAACATGTAGCACAGCATATATGCGGGGCCCAAGGCTTGTCTTGGTCACCAACCTTGCATCCGAAGTCAAGACAATAAGCCTTCTTCACTTGAGAAGTGATACTTTTCTTCTTGCTTGCAAATGTCACTTCCCCACAAATACAGCAGAAATTGTCCACACCATTAACGCACTTTTGAGTCATTACTGTTCTGTATTGTGCCTAAATGGATAAAATAATAACAGTTCTATGGAACAGTAGCTTGAACTATCTCGCACAAAGTCTGAACTATTTTCAATGCTCAAGCTTTCTGACAGGGCTTTATATAGTGCACAGCTGACGTCAGCTTACTTCAGCAGCCGCCTGGCAGTAATATTGCATTGCATCAGAAAATGATGCAATCAACTCTGGATGATGTGTGCATGATGGTATCATGCAATGCGATGCAATATTACATCATTCTAGGCTGATTTAGGATGTTGTTGCAGTCCTACTGGATTAATTTACACAGTAAAACATATAAAATGAATTATATGAAATATCTTCAAAATGAGAGCTAATAAAAAAATTTTCAGGGTTATATTCATGTTCAGCACACCAAGATAGTACAGATTAGGGCCTTTTTAAGTCAGTAACGATCTCACTATTGACCAGTGTTACAGAGCCCTGCACTCAAAGACTGCATAAGCCAGCTCCTCTTTGACAATCCCCATGACTAAGCACCACACGCCCCTGCCCTCGCAACTGTCACACACCAGTCTTTCACAGCAGTTTATACTGTCTTATCTTGTATCACTTCCCTCTTCCCATTGTCCTCATGTCATTACCCTTGGGCTCCCTAGCCTTCTCTGACTTCCTGGAATATTTGACATTAGGACCTTCCAACCACTATTCCAGCCACTGATCTTATTTTCTTGATTATTTACTTATTGTCTCACTACTTCCTTTCTGCACCCCCTCTCCCCAGGCCACTGCCATTTAAGTATAAACTTATCATTGCTTCAGTGACTGGAACATGGGATTCAAGAAATACTGTCAGAATGAGTGAGTGAAAAAAATGAAATTCTATGCCCCACCCCCACCCTCACCCCCCACATCCCCTGGAGAGTGAGTCCCATCAGGACAGGGGCATGGGGTTTATGTTCCTGTGTCTAACATTGTGGGTACAGAATAACATTGTGGGGAGTTAATACATGCTCACTGAATAAATGGGTCATTAATGAACAAAGAAACAATGAATGGTGACATTTTTATTACACACATAGGAAAATATTAAGTTTGAACATATTAATATCTGTCAAGAGTTGGTTACACAGCTTTAAAAAGAATAACAAAGATGAAGAACTGCAGGCCTTGGTCTTTTAAGTAGTAGTACTCCTTTGTAAGTCAAAAGAGGTTAAGAGATTTTCCCATGGTGTTTTAAAGTAATATTTTTTTTAAGTGTGTAATTCATTCTTTGCAATAGTGCAGGTTAGTCTTCATTCTGAGTCCATGAAAACTTTGACTCCTTTATGGCATGAGATTCAGAAAGTTCCCACTGTGTTTGGCTCTAAAGCATGGCAGAGCCCAGTGCCACGAGCAGGCCAGACTGAATCTAACGGGGTCTTCTGCCCTCAGGGGACAGACAGACTCTCCAGGGACAGTGAGCTGTCACCCCCTGGGAATATGAATTCTCTACTTATGTCAACTATATTTTCCAAACCAAAATTTGTGGCACGCAGGCTGAGAAGGAGACATGAACAATAGATAAAGTGTTGGTCTAGAGCCAGGCCAGAAAATCTAAATTAACAGTTACACTATTTATAGAGGAACAAATTTGTTCTCAGATTCTTCCTTAGTTGGGTGAAATATCCCTCAAAACATCTCATTCACCTCCCTCCCCCCACCAAATCTAATTGAATTTGTGCTTGTCAAATGTCTCATTCAGTTTCTGAGATACCTCGCTAGCAGTTAAGGGAGCTTCCTGCTTTGGTTATAAGTGTTCTGATAGTTGGAAATGTTATCTTAAAAATGGGTTATGAACCTATCTCTTGGGAGTTTTATTAGTCAGAATCACAACCTCAGAGGCGGGAAAAGCTTGGGCAGCTCTTCGGGGTCTTCTCATGTGAGATGTTGTGGCCCTGTGATACCAAAAGGAGGCAAGATAAACTAGCATGTGAAAGACAGAGGAATGCATCTTGGAATCTCGGATTAAGATCTGAATTCCTTTCTAAAGACTGCCCAGAGTTTGGGAAACTGAGATATTGCTTCTTTATAGGAAGCTCCCAGCTCAGGAAGTTAGGGTTATGGATAATTGCCCCACTGTGGACCACCAGCTTCTAGCAAGGCCACGCCTTATTTCTAAAACACTGTCACCATCACAGATGGAGGAGATGTCTCCTTCCCCGCCTTACACAAACCTACCATAGCATCTCTCCTAAGCAGCGGCACAGGATGTGGCCTACTCCCTGGGCTTTGTGTCTGAGGTACATGACCTCCCTACTCTAAACCTCAGTTTCGACATCTATATGGTCTCAATGACCAAACAGGTCTGTGTCCAATTTCTGTTTGTTAACATGTAGCTGAAACTCTATCAAACTAGACCTCTGCAACACTTTGAGCCCCTCCTGGATCCAAGTCTGCATTTTTGAAAGATCTCCAGGTGGTTCACATGTGCATTAAATTTTATGGAAAAAAAAAAAACTTGTCAAGAACAGCAATCCACAAAGTGTGCTTTCTATATCCTGAGCATCCCCTGAAAACTTGTTAGAAATGCAGAACCATGATCCCACCTAACTTAATTTAAAATTTTGGGGTGCAGCCCAGTAGTTTGTATTTAACAAAACCTCCAGGTGATTCTGATACACACTCAAGTTTGAGAATTTCTTTTTGAGTGACTAAGAGAACCATATATCTGTCTAGGCAATTTTAAAAAAAAAATGTACAAAACCCACAATATTTTCTACAGATATATCCTTATGATTGTATTTAAGCTAGTCAGAATTGATGAATGTGCGTATTGAATACCATTTGCTAATTCAGCTAGCATCTGGCAAAACCATATCACGGGAATAAGATGGATGATCCTCCTCTTTAGAATGAGAAAACTTTCACACGGAGGCATAGTAATTATTCCTGAAGGAACAAACATAATGTAAACTGTCATCATGGATAGTTTCGGGGGGCCAAAGGGCCCCCGAGGGAAAGACATCCCAGTAAGCTTCTTCTCAGCAATGGGACTCTCTAACTTCGCTCACACCCAGAGACATTGTCAGAACTGTCCAAACATTGCCATCCTTTGTGATTTGGGGCTTTATTATCAGGTGATAGACTATTTCAAACTCCTTCTACTTAATGCTTTTGAAATATTTTCTACTTCAAGACATTTTTTTCTTTGAAAGGCCAAGTAACTGGTAATGTCAAGAAGCCAGAATGAACTATACTAACATCTTCCACAAATGTAGCTTTGCCCAGATGAATTAAAAAAAAAATTTTTATATTTAGTCCCTTTACAGATGTGCGGTATGCAAGTATTTTCTCCCAAAGATGTCTCTTCCTTTTAGTTACAGCCTCTTTTGCTGTGCAAAAGCTGTTCAGTTTGGTGTAGTCCCAATTGCTTATATTCTCTTTTGTCTTTCTTGCTGCTGGGGATGAACCTGTAAAAGAATCGCTAAGGTTTATATCTTGGAATGGATCAAGAAAATATGGTATACATACACAATGGAATACTACTAAGCAATCAAAAAAGATAAACTTACGCCATTTGGAGCAATATGTTTGGAGGTGGAAAGGCTTAAACTAAGTATAATAAGCCAAAAGAAGAAAGATAAATACTGGATGGTGTATTTTATATGTGGAATATAGAAAAAGCAAACAAAGGGTCAAAGACAAATTTGAAAACTAACATAGATCTTTGACTTTCAGTGCTAGGTGTGGAGGGGGAAAACAGGGAAATGGGAAGAGGCACAAAGGACTGTGGTGGAAGACTATGGGTGCTTCTGTGTGGGAAAACTATGGTGACTGCACCTGGTGTGGGAGAATCCTATATTGTCAAAATACTAGCACAGATATAAAATAATGCTACTTCAATAACAATTAAAAAAATAATTATTTAAATATTTTGGGCCTCCCTGGTGGCACAACAGGTTAAGCGCAGCTCTATGGAGCTGCCGGCATGCCTGGCCGGGGGAGATTCCCACATGGCACAGCAGACCTTTTCTGGCCCACTGCTCCCCTCAGTAGTGTATGTCGGTTGATCTGCCTGTTCTGCTCCCCACTCTGTCTCTGGTAAATCCTCTCACCGCCCCACACCTCTGGCCTGCACCCCAGCTTGTATGCATAAATAAATAAATAAATCTTTTAAAATAAATAAATAAATAAATATTTTAAGGAAGTGTAAAACACATGCAGCTATTTTCTAAATTTACCGACAATCTCAAGAAGCCAGAATGAACTTCACCAGCCTCTTATGCTCTTTCACAAATGTCCCTTTGCCCAAAGGAATTTTTTAAAAACATTTTATGGAAAATGTTAAACGCATGTAGTTATTTTCTAAATTTACCAACCCAGCAATTTCATTTCTAGAAATGCATACTAACATGCATTCCCAGATGAACATACACACATAAGTTCAAGAAAATTCACAACAGCATAATTTGTTGAAAACAAGCAAAATGTTCATGAAGAGGCCACAGTTAACCAGAGTAACCAAGCAGAACCAGTTCCCTCAGGGAGGCCTTTGTTGTGTGCCAGGAATTAACTGTTTTGGTTTCCAGGTTATGAAGAGGACCAAAGTATTAGTCTGCTCAGGCTACCATCATAAAATAGGTGGCTAAAGCAACAAAAGTTTATTTTCTCCCAGTTCTGGTGACTAGAAGTGCAAGATCGAGGTGTCAGTACATCTGGTTTC
>PVIJ01015724.1:0-18563 GCA_004024925.1 Scalopus aquaticus
TGGTCTTAGTGATCACGCGCGCACGAGCTCCAAAGCCACTGTACACGTGAACATCACGGGCTTTGGCTATCCTGTTTACCCGCTCTCAAAGCTCCGCCCCCTCATTCCTCGGGCGCCATCTTGTAATGGCGGACCTAGCTCCTCTTTCCTCCGGCGCCATCTTGTCCTCGGGCGCCATCTTGTCACCGCGCCCCACACCCTCTCCCTCCATTACCCCTCCCCTCTTGGATGTGTCAGATCTATGGTCAGTTTCCAAGGGTTGTTTTAAAAGTTTATCTCTGCCTGAGCCTTTGTTTGGTTTTCTATATTCTACATATAAATGACACCATCTGGTATTTATCGTTCTCCTGGCTTATTTCACTTAGCATAATCTCTTCTAGCTCCATCCATGTTGCTGCTAATGGCATGAGTTTATCTTTTTTGATTGCTGAGTAATATTCCATTGTGTATAAATACCACAACTTCTGTTGTTTCCATACCTTAGCTATTGTAAATCGTGCTGCAATAAACATAGAAGTGCAGATTTCCTTTCCAATTAGTGGTTTTATGTTCTTTGGGTAGATTCCTAAGAGTGGAATTGTTGAATCATATGGAAGATCCATTTTTAGTCTCTTTAAGAATCTCCACACAGCCTTCCATAGGGGCTGGATCAGTGTGCAGTCAGCAGTATAAGAAGATTCCTTTTTCTCCAAACCCTCGCCTGGTTTTTCTAATATGGGCCATTCTCACAGATGTGAAGTAGTATTTCATTGTGTTTAAGTTTGCATGTTTCTGATGATAAATGATAATGAACATTTTTTCATGTGCTTCTTGGCCATCTGTATGTGTTCTTTGGAGAAGTGCCTATTGAGCTCTTCTGCCCATTTATTTGATTGGGCTGTTTGTTTTCTTTTTGTTGAGTTGTAGGAGCACTTTGTGGATCTTCACTATCAGTCCCTTGTCAGATATATAGACTGCAAACATTTTTCTGCATTCTGAGGGGTGTCTCTTCATTTTGGTTACTCTTTCACTGTACAGAAGCATCTCATCTTCCATGTCTTTGTGGGTGGGTTCTGGAGATGTGTTCTCCAAATGTGGTGTTATAGTCCCCTTCAGACTTCTACTGCTGTTCACTGTGTTAGTCTGTCTCACCATTTTTTTTTCTTCTGGATCTCACTGCTTGGATTTTGCATCTGCTAGGCATGACTCCACCCCTCCCACACTGGGCCAAAGTACTGAGGAGAGGACAGCTGGGGATTGCTGCCATTGGGTGGGGCTCTGTGTGGCCTGCACTGGGGTATGCATCAATTCCCAGGCACTGGTGACTGAACTGGAGATCGTGAGAACTTCCTGAGGGTAGATGGGGGCTGAGAGTGAAGTGCAGGTCTCTGTGAGAGCCAGACTGGGGCCTGTGTCTGCTCAGGTGCTGGCGGCTTATTGTTTTCAATATATTGAACTTCAAGTCCCTTGTCAGTTTAATTTAGGCTGAAACACCCATCCAGCAAGGTGAGCTGAGGGTAGTGGCAGGGCAGAAGGGTAGGGCAACTTAGATTTTAAACTGTATCTCCAACACATATTGTTCCAGCCAGATTCTGGGTTCACATGGCCACACAAGGGGTGACACCTCTGTATCCTTTCAGTCCTTCATGCCAGGGCTGACCAGACCCAGCTGGATCTCAACTTCTTTGGGGGACCTGATCCTAGAGAGACTGGATGAGTCATTAGATGAAGGAAAAAACTGGCTTCAGTTTAGGCTGGAAAATGGGGCTTTCCCTTTGAGAGATGTAGTGAAACTGCTTTGGAGAAAAAGCCTCCTCCCAGGACCATCTTGCTGCTGGAGAACCTTTAACAATCAAAGTTACAGCCCAAAGGGAGAAGCAAGCCAGATTTGATTCAATAAGCAGGCCTTTGACTCTTGAATCCTGCACAAAAATACTGTAAATGTATTTTCTCTTCCTTATGACCTTTTAAGTAATTTTTTTCTCTTCTCTAGCAGACTTTATTGTAAGAATACAATGTGTAATATATATAGCACATAAAATATGTGTTTATTGACTGTTTACACATCATTGTTAAGGCTTATGATCAACACCAGGCTATTAGTTAAGTTTTGGGAGAGTCAAAAGTTATATACAGACTTTCAACTATGCAGGGGGTTGGCACCCCTAACCCCCACATTGTTCGAGGGTCAGCTACACCTGCAATAGTTGGTACTTATCCAGTTGTAAGTGACAGACACCAATACAAACTGGCAGGAGAAAGAAAGACTATCATTTCATGTCACTAGCGTCCAGGGTAGTTCAGGCATTAGGTTCACATGCTTGACTGATCTTATTACAAATCTATCTGTCTCACCTCTGCACTTGCTTTCCTCTCTGTTAATGTTAGGCAGGTCCAGGCTGAGAGTCAAGAAGAAAAGAGACTATTTTTTTTCTCAAAGATTCAAACAAAAATCTCAGAATGGAGTCTCATTGGAAAGACTTGCGTCACCTGCCTACACTAATCTCAGGGCCATCTG
The DNA here is from genome assembly GCA_004024925.1 of Scalopus aquaticus. Classification (NCBI taxonomy): domain Eukaryota; kingdom Metazoa; phylum Chordata; class Mammalia; order Eulipotyphla; family Talpidae; genus Scalopus; species Scalopus aquaticus. Next base: position 2,498 of record PVIJ01015724.1, read on the forward strand.
ATGCTTGGACTGCCCAAGGCTGCTCCCGGAGTTGCCCCACCAGTAGGTAGGTGAGCTCTGCCAAGGCAAACTCAGCTGAAGGTAGAGCGCAGGACCAAGAGCTATTCTACTAAATTCTGACCACATTGCTGGGACTTACCCTCTCTGGGCTCCAGTATCTTTAAATGCCACTGATGACAATGACAACACTGATGAAGTCCAATCCTTCTTCATCTCCTAGAACTGCTGTGGTGTTCAAATGAGCTCCTGAGTTATAATACTAGCTGACATTTTTGGAGGCATCACTAGGCCATCTGGGCCCACACTGTGTAAACCCTTTACACGTTTATTTTTATATTTACAACAATCCATTTTACTGATGAGAAGCAGGTTGAGAGCGGTTACAGGGCTTGCACACTGTCGCACAGCTAGCAAGGGTGGAGCTGGCTCTGAAGTAGTGCCCTCCAGCATGAAGCTATATATAAACTGTAAATAATTTTACAAGCGTAAGGGATTATTAGTAATGGTCTGTATGGTTAATAATAGTAATTTTTAAAAACCCTAAAAGGGAAATCCAAATAAATTCAAACAAATGTTTGTTTAGCACCTACTATGGACTGATCACCCACCAGGGGCTCAGAAGGAGACACATAAATAACTGTGAAACAGGCAGACTGTGATCTAATAGAGCCATAAACAGACCCCAGGGGAGTGTGGGGAGCAAGAGATTGACTTCACGTTGGGAAGGGTGGGGAGAGGGGAGCTGCGAAGGTCTCTTAGAAGAGGTGGCATTTGAGCAGGGCTTTAAAGATGAAAGGCCTTTGACAAAGTGCAAAAAAGAGAAAACCAACTTTATAAGGGACCTGGAAGGATCTAAAACCCTGAGCAGAGTTCGTGGAGAAGAGTTAAGCACTTCTATGCAAAATAACTTTCACACCAGCAGGAGCTTCAAAAGTGATTGACTAAGTGGAGCGCAGCAGTTGCCATGGAAACAGAAGCAAACCTCATCTCTGTCATTAGTGAGCATCCCTGGCTCAGAGCTGTCTTGCTGGGGCCAGGAGGTGGAGGGGGCTGGGCTGCGCTGCCCCTTAGAAGGAAGGCCCAGCTAGACTGCCGCCCTGGGAGACTGACTCCTGCTTCACAGGGAGGAAGACCTGGCAGGTGACATCTGGACTGAGAAGACAGACAGCCAGGGGAAGCCTCTGCTTTGAAGGACTTAAGGACATCCCAAGGGGACATCTGAAATAGTGGGGTCTCGGGGAGAGGAATTTGAGGGCAGGGAGCAAGTGCCCAAGGTCCATTCCCACTCGGAGCCCAGGGTTGGAGCAGTGTGGGAAGCAGCTCCATTCAGGTGCACTGGAACCTCTCCTGTGTGTATCTGTGTCACCTCCAGGCCCACTCAGACCTGCCAGGCCCCTGGGGACTGCCAGTGTATTCCAGTTGACTCGGAGAGCTGGCATCTAATCATTCAAGTGTAGAGAGGAAATTGTAAGTGAAAACCCCATTGAGAGCTGAGTGTCTGAGAGGGGAGTGAACAGTGGGTTATTTCCACACAGCAGGCATTATATTAGAGACCAAGGTTCAAGCGCTCTCTCTGATACTGGCTGAGTGACTTTAGGCAAATTGTCATTTCTTTGGTTTTTGATTTGTCCATCTGGCAAATGCACATGATGCTCATAATTTCACCTGTCTTAGGACCATGTGGGAATTAACTGACATAAAGGATAAGAGTTGAGCACAGTAGATGCTCAATAAATGCAAGCATTTATATTACAGTACATGCAAGCTGTTCTATTACTTCCTAACTTCAATTTGCTATTGGTTCAGTGTTTTCCCCCCAGGCAGGATCTCCTTACAGTTTGTGCTAAAAGTCTGCTTCTCCAGTAGAGTCCATGACGACAATGACAGCCATAGTGAAGGGGCTGTGGTCCGTTTACCTTCTGTGTACCCGTGATTACTGTGAAGGAGGCAGTCAACACTCTGTCCCTGAGCTCCCAGCCAAGGAGCTTGAACTCTTTACTGCAGGCAGATGGTAGAAATCAGAAATTTTGGGAGAAAGAACTTGATCAGGAGAATGCAGGTTTTTGTCCCGAAGGCTATATACACTTGTAGACATTGGCTCTGCGTATAATGACAATAGACTCTAAGTATAGTAACAATATTAACAATAGCTATCACTTCACAGAGCTTATTATGCACCAGGCATTGTGCTACATACAAGCTTCACACGCCTGTCGGTTGTAACCCTCACAACAATCTCAAGAGGCGGGTATTATTGTTATTCTATTTGACAAGGAAGAAAACAGAGCTTGGAAAGGTGAACTCAGGTAGCGAAGTCACACAGCTAGGAAGGGCAGAGCTGCATTGGAACACAGGATTTGGCTCACAGGGTCTCAGATTTACCCAGGATGCTCTTTTGCCTTTCTTGAACCTGAAGGAACTTGGAGCACTGGGAGGGGCTGCTGGTGGGCAACCTACCATTCTTACTTTTAGAAGCCTTTCCTATTCTCTCAGTCCTAATCTGGGAGGGGTGTGTGTGTGTGTGTGTTTGTCTAAGAGAGAGAGAAACTTCAGCTGACCGGTGAGGCAGTGAGGACGGAAGTTTCTGAACATCAAAGCTGGCGGAGCCCCAGATGGAGGGCTGGAGGCAGGCCGGGGTCCTGTTAGGCTAATTCCTCCCAAGCCTGGCAGAGGCTGTGGCGGGAACTTCTGAGAAGGCGGAGAACAGTCCTTTCATATGGCCTCCCTTTGAGCTGGCCTCAAGGTGGGACCGGGGTCGGTGGGTGGAGGGCGGAGAGTGTGTGGAGAGGCGAGGCTGAAGTAGGGCTGGGCAAACAGATTGGGCAGCAACTGTGAGCACAGAGCGTCCATTGTGTACCCCAAGCTCTGCTTTCAATAATCCACTCGGAAGAATGTTTCATTGAGCGCCAGAGAAAGGAGCCATTGAAATGCCCAGGGTTGGGGCCCCATGAAGGGGTTAAAGGCAAGGAGGCCTCAGTGCCAGGCTCTTGTCGCTCCTCACTCAGATGTCTGATATGAGGACCCTGGTCACTAAGGCAGAGGGCACTCAGCTAGACCACCAGGAGGGCCAGGAGCAAGGGTCAGGGGCATATGTCTCTCTCAGAAATGTGAAAAGGGGGCGCTCCTGCATCAAGAAGGAAAATGCTTTTCCTCCCAGAACCATATTGTCTGAGTAATATTCAGCAAGAACTGGCCTCGGATCCTGGCAGCTGCCCATGGGGAGGGGGATAGTTCATGGGAGCAGGCACTTTTCTACCTGAGTCGCTCACTTAGACACTTCCCCGGGCCCTCGCAATGCCTTTTTCACCAGGGCTCTCTTAAACACCTCTGACCTTTCCATTAGTCATTAATTAATTATAATGAATGATGCACTAGCTGGGAGTGTGGGGGTGAAAACGAGAACCAGTGAGAACCAGAGAACCAGAAAATGAGAATTATATTAGGTGACAAGGAGCCTGTGGAATTTTCTCTTGCAGAGGTCTTTGCAAGTAGAGAAGCTATTCATTAGGAGGAAACAGCTTAACTGTTGGAAAGGGCACCAGAAGTGGCATTCTGTCTCCCACACTGTATGCTTCTTTCCTGAGTGCCACTTGTCCTTTCAAGCTGCAGAGGCTTCTGGGGTTTGAGCAGGAGGGAACATATGCTGGCATCAGTGGGCTGCAGGAGGAGGAAGGAGGCAGGTGCCAGGGACCTGCCGATGCAGGCTGTGCTCTTGGGTGTTGAACCTGACCTCCAGCAACACGGGCTCCCTCCTCACTACCCAACCCTCCTCTCTCTTGCCTTCTCACTGTGGACCTTGCCCCAGACCTACCCACTCCTGAGCCCGCAGCTTCAGGGAGGATACTCTGCACCAAAGGCTGAGCTTATGCTATGAACTTGTTCCAGTATTTTGGATAGAAATCTTACAAAATAGATGATGCTTAACTCAACACTCATAAAAAGGGGATCCTGAACAGGATTTAATAACAGTGACCTTCATTCTTTTCTCTGCTGGGCTACGATTTGGCGATGCCCTTGGTCTATTCAGGTGGATTAAGCTTTCTGCTCCTATAGCAAATGGCCCCAAACTCCCAGGCTTTTGGTATTCATCAATCTGATTTTTATGTCTATTCTTTTGTTTCTCACTAATGTTTTCACTGTGAAACTGTACTACTATAAAAGAGGTAACTGCATCACATCACCTTCATATTTATCACCTCTGAGCTGTTTCCAATATTCTTGGGTTAGAAAACTAACTCATCTGGTTGTTAAGAATTGTGTATAAAGTAGGGTTAGAGTAGGAAGTCCTGTGGAGCTCTCCGATGGGTTAAGGGCTTGAACTATTACATTTTGGTAGTTCAGAGCCCTTACATATTCTTCTTTGCCAGGATCAATGAAGTCAGAAGGAAATAATATCTGTACTTTGAGAATTTTAGTTCTAAGATAGCTAAATACACTCACCACCACCACTACCACCTCCCCCCACCAAGCAATGAAAGAAATCCACAAAATATAATTATCCAGTTTTTTACTTTTAAATCTCTGCACCCTAAAAATTCATTGGAAGCAACATTTTCAAGGACTTTGAAAGTCCTTTAGTTTTGTTCCCCAGTTTGGGTCAGAAATCTCTCCCATTATACTTTTTCTACTTTTTGTTTAATGAGGAGCCCAGTGCTTCTTGGAGTCTGATTTCATCAATGGAAATCTATAGGAAGGAGCGAAACTACACCACTGCCGCATCTGATTGGCATCTACAGGAGTGTTTTAATGAGGCGGTCATTTGGGGATATAGGGTAAGTGTGGACCTATGTAGATGAGGGGACAGATCTTCCCAGCATAGGCTGGATATTCCTGCTGTCAATTATTTTGGGAACAGGTAGGTTCTGAGCAAGAAACTGCAAAGGCTAGATTAGCTGGAGAGCCTGACTTGTGGGGCCTGAACTCAAGTGGGGGTGAGGCTGATGACCTGGCAGCCCCACAAAGATCTGCAGCCCTGAACATTCATCTCAGTAGTTTTTTCACCCAGGTGTTGTCCCCACCGTGACCCCTTGCCACAGAAGTGCTTGGGGCGGGCAGAAGGCAGGTCTGCTCAGTTCCCCTGACCAAGGTCTGGGACAATGCAAAGAATGCAAAACCCAAGTTCCTCTGAAGTCCAGTGACCTGTCCCTCTTTGACCCCAGCACAACCTTGGGCTGAAGCCTCCAGAAGCACTATTTTAGCAGCATTCCCCTCAGAAAGCTGTATTTTTCCTGCCTGTCCTCAACACTTCTTCTGCCAGAACAACAGGCTCAGTTTTCCTTTCTGATAAATCTGGTCACCCTAAATATGGGACGCGGAGCAAACAGGAGTGGCTGGCCCCACGCAGCCCTCATTTTGAAATGCAGATTCACTTGGGCTGCTATTTTGGAGATCTCATTTCTTTCTCCACACACAGTGGTTTTAAGGAAGAGGGAAGGGACCTGGGCAGAATCCTGGCAGGGGAAAGATGCTAGGAGGCAACACACCTGGGCAGTCTTTGTCTCCCAAATCTCTTCAAACACCAGCCCTTTCAGAAGTTCTGTGAAAAAGAGGGTCATTGGTCTCATAAACTTGGTCTCATAAAAATGCAGCTTCATCCTCCTTCCTCCTTGAGTGCCCATGTTAAACATTTGAAATCTTTGTAGCAAAGAAGCCTAACTGGTTTTGTTTAACTCAGTGCTCCCATTTGAAAGTGTAGCTGGGTGAAAATTTGGAAAACAGTGATGCAGAGCCCAAGCCAGGAAGGGCACAACTTAAAACATTCCTCATGTACATTGGATTTGGCCTGCATGGTGCTAAATATTGTTTTATATTAGTTACTGGTACTGGACCCTTGAAACATTTCTCATTATAATGTGGGTGGCAGATTGGAAACTCTGGGCTGCATGCTTGCATAATAGTCACTTGGGCTCAGTGTAGCCCCTGCTGCCCTGCCTTCCTCAGCCCATCAGCCCAGTCCCCCAGCTTCCCTGGCATAGGAGTCCCCCAAGCTTGCTTGCTCTGCTAAGATTTCCATGGGTGGGAGTGGGCCTGGGGGAGGGGTACTCAGGGCTCATTCATCTGTTCATTCACCAAGCACGTTGGGTTCTGGGCCCTGTAGATAAAAGAGGGACAGACAGCACAGCCCATGCCCTCCGGAATCCAGCTGTGGGTGTTCTGTGATACTAGCTGTGAATGGCAGAATGAGGAAGGGGTGGGGTGGAGAGGGACTACGACAAGACCACAACCTGGTTTCTTGTTCTTCAGTCCCTGGTAACTAGCCAAAGTTGTCCCCATTCTCCGTTCCTGTCTCTACAGAATCTGCTACTCAAACAGCCCTTGCGAGCCCAGGGAAGAAGCCACTAACTTGCTCTGGGACTGAGACGAGTTCCTGCCCATCTCATGGCCTCGGTTTCTCCAACTGTGGCATGACCCGGTTGGAACAGAAAATTTTGCTCGTCCCTTCCAGGGCTGGCACTCAGAGACGCTAAGTCTCCAAGTTCCAGGAATGTCTGACCGGGCCATTTCGGAGCTGTTCTGTCGAATTCCAAGCAGCCTCCCTCCCTCCTTTCCAGGGCGGGGGCTGGAGCCGGAGGGCCGAGAGGGTCTGGGCTTCCCGCCCGGGGGCGGAGCCGCCGTTGGGCGTCCCGCCCCTCCACCTGGGGCTCGGTGGCGGCAGATGTTACAACTTTTTCGCATTCTCTCCAGAGGGTCTCCCCAGACCCGCCCAACCCGTGCCTCCCGCCCCTTCCCCGCTGGGGTCCTGCCCGCCTCCCTGCGGGGAGTCCGACGGTTCTCCGGACTACGGAAGGGGCGAGAGGCCAGGCAGGGGGCTGGAGGGTCGAGGGGAGGAGAAAGGGAGAGCAGAAGCGAGAGAAATTAGGAGGCGGGGGAAATCGAGGGCTGGAAGGAAGAAGAGAGTCAGAGGATGGTGCAGAGCACTTTTTGGGAGCCGCCACGCCGCGTCTCAGGCTGGCCTGGCTGAGCTGCGGGAGCCGGAGCGGGGCGGCGCAGGGCGGGCGCGCGGGCGGCGGGAAGCCCCTCCGCGCGGGCCTGACCTCTCCAGAGCGCCCCGCTGCGGTAGCACACGTCCGTCCTCGCCGGCCAGTTGCCAGTCACCCCCGGGGGCGCTCAGCACCCTCTAGTGCCCGGGTCTGCCGGCTGGCGAGCTGGCGGTGCGCCCTGGGCGCGCGAGGCGGTGAGACCCGGGAACCTGCGCGGCAGGACGCGCAGGCGGGTATGGCGATGCATGCCCTCACTGGCTTCTCGCTGGTCAGCCTGCTCAGCTTCGGCTACCTGTCCTGGGACTGGGCGAAGCCTAGCCTTGTGGCTGATGGGCCTGGAGATGCTGGTGAGCAGCCCTCGGCCGCTCCGCCCCAGCCGCCCCACATCATCTTCATCCTCACAGACGACCAGGGCTACCACGATGTGGGCTACCATGGCTCCGATATCGAGACCCCTACTCTGGACCGACTGGCGGCGGAGGGTGTCAAGTTGGAGAATTATTATATCCAACCCATCTGCACCCCTTCACGGAGCCAACTTCTCACTGGCAGGTAGGCATGGCCCAGGCTATCGAGGCTGCCCTCCAAGCTCCTAAATAAACCCAGTCGGTAGATTTCCCCTACACTTACAAACTAGGTTTCACGGCGATTTTGTCTCCTGTGGCCTGGATGAGGGTAAGTCCTTTGCCTTCTCTGGGCCTCGGTTTCCCTACTTGCACACTGAATGGGTTGGATCATCTTTGAGATTTTCTCCTTCTGATGTTTTAGGACACTCACACTTCATACCATGTGAAGGAGACATCTTTATTAGAGGAACGTGGCAGCCTCTGACACTTAGGTTTGCACACTGCTTCTATTTACAGACCTGGAAGCCCTGAGCAAGTCACTGTCAAAACCTCAGTTTGCTTGTTCTCAACATGGGAGAAGAACATTTTTGATCTTGCTAAGAAGCAGTGAGGATGGTGTGTGTTGCATGTAACCTGCGGGACTCTGAATAAATAGTAGCTTGTATGTCACTGGAGGAATTAGGGTCCCCAAACTGTTAGATGACTGTATTGGAAGGAAAGCAAGGAATTGCTAGGAGAGGAGAAAGGCGCAGAATGCATAACCTACACAAAGGAGTAGCCTCAGGCTAGTTTAGTTACTTCATTTCTCTAAGCATCTGATTTCTTATCTTTGACTCCTGGCTCCGGGAAGGGGGTTCGGTGGGAGCCCTCAGAAGCAGTGCAGTTTTCTCCCATCAGGAGTTGTCCACAGGCAAGGAGGTAGGATTACAGGATTAGAAGAGCAGAGAAACAGGAGGTGGGGTGTGGTAGGCAAACTCTGGCCACTTAGGAGAAAATCCTTTGGCAAGGCTGAAGCTAATCCTCCTTGGACAGAGTCCAAGGCAGGCTTTCTCCCAAGTTCCACCCAAAAGCCTTAGTCTCTGTTTCCTGGATGGGAGAAACTGAGGTGTGCAGGCGGGGAAGGCCCAACTTAGTGTCTGTGCTCACCTTCAGGGTCTGCAGGAGAGGGGCTGAGAGGCCGCTGGCTTGGGGGAGAGGTCCTGGAGGTCACAGTCAGTAGTCACCTCTTCTTCCTTCTTCAATTTGGCACTTAGTGCCTGGATCCAGGAATAGGGAAAGAAGGAGAGAGAGGAAGAGGGGCCAGTGGATGTGCCGCTGGTGGGAGCTGCAGTGATGGAGGTGGAGACCATGTAACCAGTAGCCTCCAAGAGAGGAGGAATCTGAGTTCCCAGGGGCTGTATGCAAGTGAACATTTCTCTCTGAGAGGCGACTTGGTTTAAGCAGGGGAATGAGCAGTCAGCAGGGCAGTGCTCCAGCTTCTGATCTGCGAAGGCAGCTGAGTAAGGCTGGGCAGTGCCTGCCCTCCGCCCCCTGCAGTGGCTCCATCCATGCATTTGCTGTGCATCCAGCCCTGTTTGGTGAGCCTGGAGAAGGCCAAAGTCTCTCATGTTATTCGCTTGCAGAGGGGCCTCAGTGACTCATAAGGGGCCCACCCACTTTACCAACCAGTGTCCATGGCCCCTGCTGAGACTCAACGCTCCAGGGTGCTTTTTGTATCAAGTCCAGTGGTTCATTAGTTGACTGAAGTCAACTAAGTGCCAAAGCTCAGCTCCATTACTTACCTGCTGTCTGAACTGGGGCCTGTTGTTGCACTTTGGAGAGCCTCAGTTTTGTCATCTGTGACTTGGACTGAAGTTAGCTAAGCATCACTGAGACTACAAAAAGGGAAACCGTGAAGAAGCAGAGAGTTACTGTGTTAAAAACATTAACAGCTTTCAGTTGAGGAAATCAAAAAGAAAACCCACCCCAGTGCCCATTTAAAGGTGTTAGGGATTCAGGTCTTAGCTTACCTTGGTTGTGTGGGAGATGAGGAAAAGGTGTGGGATTCTAATATAGTCCAGGCTTCTTATTTACTCTAAGACTTTTTTAAGAGACTTGAGTCAAGACAAGACAAACCACCAGACCACATGGGGCTTTGAATGAAGAAGGGGGAGTGGGATATGAATGAATAAATGGGTAGGATAGGATTCTGCTAACCATATCCTCCTGCCTCAGGCATTAGCCTGTGTGAGTGACCCAAATCCAGAGGCCACATGAACTTGCAGTCAGGCACCTGAGAACTGGCCTTATAATATTTGGAAACTGGACGATTTTTAGAGCACTCCCATCTAATCAACTCATTCCTACACATGAGCAACTGAGGCCTCCGGAGGGGAGAGAAGTGGCAGCTTTTCCAGGAAAAAGGTCTGGGTGTCGACTCTGCTTATATTTGTGTTCAAATTCCTGGTTCTGCCTCTGATCTCTGAGTGACCTTGGGCAAGTTTCTTCCCCTCCTCTTAGTTTATTTTAAAGATGATGTAAATAAACTAGAAGATGACATGGGTCCCTCTGGCTCTAAAATCCCGAGTCTCATTCATTCATTCATTTGTCCCATAAGTAACTGAGTGTTTTTTAAACATCACTTGAGTGTTAGGAATACAAGGTTGAGTAAGTTACAGTCTTGTTATATACTATTGGCCCCAGGAGCATGTATAACTGAGTATAATCCCATGACCAAGCAGGACAATGATGTGTGTTCTCAATGAGGGGGGGGGGGCGGCGGACAGCTCTTCTCTCATTCTTTGATGGAGATGTGAGAAACTCTATAGTGGAGGTAACCTTTGGGCTGGGCTTTGAAGGTTGAATGGAAGTTTGCCTGGGAGAGCAGAACTTGCTGAGCACTGTCTGACAAAGTAGTAGCTGAGGGCTCAGGGACTCTGAATTCTGGAACCAGAGTCAGACTGCCAGGGACACAGATCCCACTTGCAATTATTATATGAATGATGGGCTAAATTATTTAATTTATTGAGTCTCAGTTTCCTTATTTGGGAAATGGAATAACAATGGCGTGTACCCCATAGTTTGTGGTGAGACTGTAGTGAGCTAATTGATGTAAGGAGCTTAGCACAGTGCTGAGCGCACAGTGAGTGCTTGTTGTTAGCTATTGTTATAGTTGTTATGGGTTATGTATAGGGTTCAATTCCTAACTCCCCCACTTCTGGGCTGTGTGAGCCTCAGTGAGTGACTCTCCCACTGAGTATCAACCTCCTCATCTGTAAAATGGCAGTAACATCTGCTTCATTTGATTTTGAGGAGTCAGTGAGACAGAACATTTGAAGTACTTGACCCATTAGGTAATAATACCCTGGTGACTTATCATGTGGGCTGGGAAGGCCGGGTCCAGAGTCCACCTCAGGGTAAGTTTTGGGGGTTGGGTGATTTGAGCTCCAGTTTCTAACTCAACTGTGCCTTCTGTGACCCCCCTCTTCCCACCAGGTACCAGATCCACACGGGACTGCAACACTCCATCATCCGCCCACGGCAGCCCAACTGCCTGCCCCTGGACCAGGTGACACTGCCCCAGAAGTTGCAGGAGGCAGGTTATTCTACGCACATGGTGGGCAAGTGGCACCTGGGCTTCTATCGGAAGGAATGTCTGCCTACTCGCAGGGGCTTCGACACCTTCCTAGGCTCACTCACGGGCAACGTGGACTACTACACCTATGACAACTGTGATGGGCCGGGGGTGTGTGGCTTCGACCTGCACGAAGGTGAGAGCGTGGCCTGGGGGCTCAGCGGCCAGTACTCCACCATGCTCTATGCCCAGCGTGTCAGCCACATCCTGGCCAGCCACAGCCCCCGGCGGCCCCTCTTCCTCTATGTGGCCTTCCAGGCGGTGCACACGCCCCTGCAGTCCCCTCGTGAGTACCTGTACCGCTATCGCACCATGGGCAACGTGGCCCGGCGGAAGTACGCGGCCATGGTGACCTGCATGGATGAGGCTGTGCGCAACATCACTTGGGCTCTCAAGCGCTATGGCTTCTACAATAACAGTGTCATCATCTTCTCCAGTGACAATGGTGGCCAGACTTTCTCAGGGGGCAGCAACTGGCCCCTGCGGGGACGCAAAGGCACCTACTGGGAAGGTGGTGTGCGCGGCCTGGGCTTTGTCCACAGCCCCCTGCTTAAGCGGAAGCGACGGACAAGTTGGGCGCTGGTGCACATCACTGACTGGTACCCGACCCTAGTGGGACTGGCAGGTGGCAGTGCCTCGGTGGCTGACGGGCTGGACGGCTATGATGTGTGGCCGGCCATCAGCGAGGGTCAGGCGTCACCACGCACAGAGATCCTGCACAACATTGACCCGCTCTACAACCACGCGCGGCACGGCTCTCTAGAGGGTGGCTTCGGCATTTGGAACACTGCCGTGCAGGCCGCCATCCGGGTGGGTGAGTGGAAGCTCTTGACAGGAGACCCGGGCTATGGAGACTGGATCCCGCCGCAGACACTGGCTGCCTTCCCAGGCAGTTGGTGGAACCTGGAGCGGATGGCCAGCGCCCGCCAGGCTGTGTGGCTCTTCAACATCAGTGCTGACCCTTATGAACGGGAAGACCTGGCTGACCAAAGGCCCGACGTGGTCCGAGCCCTGCTGGCTCGCCTGGTGGACTATAACCGCACGGCTATCCCCGTGCGCTACCCAGCCGAGAATCCCCGGGCCCATCCTGACTTTAATGGGGGTGCCTGGGGGCCCTGGGCCAGTGATGAGGAGGAAGAGGAAGAGGAGGAGGAGGAAGGCAGGGCTCGAAGCTTCTCCCGGGGGCGTCGCAAGAAAAAATGCAAGATTTGCAAGCTGCGATCTTTTTTCCGAAAACTCAATACGAGGCTGATGTCCCACCGTATCTGATTGGGCTGTGGGAGGTAGGGAGGTGTGATTCTCTGTCCCTTTAGATGGCTTCCCCCTCAAGCCTGGCCTGCTCCTACACAGGCAGGAACCTAGGTCAAGTGCCCCCCTGCAGGGGAATGAAGGGTAGAGAGCATTTCAATTAAATGGTGGGGAACTTGGCTTGGGGGTTGGGAGAGAACAAACTGGAATGGGATGCCTGACTCCCAGACCTGCCTCATCATGGTCTTGTTCTGTGACCTTGGTGACCTACACAAACTCTCTGAGCCTCAGTTTCCTCATCTGCAAAATGAACTCTAATGACTTTGTGACTGTGTTTTGGCCTTGGGGCCTGGGTCTTGGTGGGTCAAATCCAGTTGACCTCACAACCTCACAGCTTATTCAAGGCCTCACCCTTGAACACTGGACCTCTGTGGTACTACATAGGTGAGGGCCCACATGGAGACATCTCCAGGCCTGAACCCCAGCCCAGGCAAGGCCTTCTTGCTCTCTGAAAGGATCCCAGTGCTGCGAGTAGAGGTAAAGGAATGGGAAGGAGACCTTCCTGGGGTCTCAGGCGGACCAGGCCTGGGGACAGGTAGTTGTTGGTGGTGGGGCTCTCCTTCTTGACCCCAATACCTAAAGGACCTGGCCCAATGGCTAGCTGCTGCAGGACTAAAAATGGGGAAGATAGCTGTGTTAAAGAGCCCCTGAACCAACAATCAGGACCCCTAAGTTCTCCTTTGACCTTGGACCCTCTCCTTCCCCTCTGGGCCTCGATTTCCCCACTTGCCAGTGGAGAGGCTATCCCTGGCTCTGCCTGCCTCCCAGGACTGTGGAGACTGGCCAGAGTAATGGTTGTGGAGGAGTCATGAACTCGATTAAAATGCAGTAGCACAGAGGCCAGGGCTGCAGCGCTGTCTCTGAGCACATTTGGACATGTGCGTGTTGGTCCAGGGGCAGGAGTGCACTCACCATTGGCCAAGTGGGTGGGAGGGGAGTTGGGCAGCCTGACTGGGAAGCTCAACACACCGGTCTTGGTCCAGTCCCACCACAGATCCACTGTGTGACTTCTGGCAAACCCCAGGCCCTCTCTGGGTCTTAGCCTCACCCTATGTGTAATGGATGATCTAAGAGCCCCTCTGCTTGGTCATTCTGGGTGCCCCTGGGTGTGTGAGTGGCAGGGAGGAGGCAGGGGATTTCAGAGCCTGCTTTCTGCATAGCGTGCCTCCATCCGCACACTGCGTTCTGCATGTCTCCCTTCAGGTTCCAGTCGGCGCAGCGTGTGTAGGCGAAAGCCCTGCTGTGAATTTTGAAAATAGTTATTTTTGTCGCTGGCAAAGGAGGCCTGTTAGGACTCGTCAGCTTTGGATGAGCGGGACGGGTGGGGTGGGGTGGGTGCGGTTCAGTATGTGTGGGGGTTCGGGTATCAGGGACCGAGCTGCATGCCCGCTGCAGAGGCTGAGCCCGGAGGTGGGGGTGTGGCCAGGGTCTGCAGGGTGCAGGCGACCATCCATGTCTTGGGTGCCTCCCTCCCCGCTATCTTTATCATCTCTCAGTATCACAGGGGGGCCTTTTCTCTGTCCCAAGTCTGTTGATAACACGGCTGTTGTGGGGCTCCCAGCATTTCTGCCAGCTCAGCAGGGACTCGGAAGAAGTTGCCCCTTGGGATGGTGTCCAGGCTCAGCAGAGTCCAGGAATGGGTTGTCTATAGTTTGCCTGTTACCCAAGGTTTCCCGTTCTGCTAGGTCTTAACCCAACTGTGTTGGCTGGGCCCTTCTAGCAAGGGTGGAGACAGGTTCCCCTGTGACTCTAGGTGTGCCCCAGTTGTATGGAGACCTCTTCCATGCCTGTTTAGCGAGCCCTGTCCCAGGTGGCCCAGCCTGGGCAGCCTGGTCCCCGGCCCTTTGGAGCCACAAGTGCAGAACTATAAAGCGCCCTTTCTGTTCTCCCCTAGTCACCAAGGCTTACCTTCTGTGGCCAACCTGACCCCAAATCTAGGTGGTCTAGCCAAGGCTGTTCCTGATGTTTGAGAAAGCTCGATCTCATCCCAAGCCTAGACAAGCTCACTTAGCTTAGTCCTCGCTAACCCAGAACCCAGCAAACAGTCCTGGCTGTTCTTCCAGGCTGCCTGATCTGGGTGCTGGCGGCTGGCTTCAGCTTTCCCTTGAGAGTCTCAGAGGCGAGGCCAGGACTCTGGGCACTGCAGTGGGACACTCAGCCCACTGTGGTTTCTGTCCTGCCCAGCCATCAGTGTGCCTCCCACCCAGCCCTCTGCCCTCCTGTAGACTGTGACTGGCCCCCCTTCAAGCAGGGCACTCTGTAATTGACACTACGAGACTGGGGCTTGTGCCGCATGTGGTAGGAGGTGGTGGGAGGGAAGACAGGCCAGATCTGGGCTGGGTGGTGCCCAGAGATGCCTGGTGAGGCCCCTGTATCCCTCTTGGCTGGACCAGAGAGTAGTAGATCTGCCAGCCGGGTATGTTGGAGCTGGGACAGACTTGGGTAAGCTGGGACCTTCTGTGGCAACCTGGGCTATGATGTCCAGTCCACCAGGAGTTAGGGGAGAGCCCCAGACCTGACTGGGCCTGGACTCTTGTTTCTTCCTCTCATTTGGTGCCCACCAGTCACCTTGGGACTTGGACAAATAACCCCACAGTACCAGAAAGAGGGAGAACAGAGCAGGTTAAGAGAAGGAACCCTGTTCTGGGAATCAAGGGCTCCAGATAGTGAACCTGACTTGGCCTTGATTTATGACTGCAGGACTGTAGCTCCAGCTCTTGGCCTCTGTCCCCCATCTGTAAGGGGTGTGGGCTCCCTCAGGGCCTTTGGAGCCCTGGTGGAGGCAAAGAATATGGGACAGTGGTGCTGAAGTCACACAGAGCTGCATGGGAGGCCTGGCTGCACGCCCCGGCTGGGGACTTGGATAAGTCACATCACATCTGCACAGTTGGCAGTGAAGAAACCTACTTCGTGGACATTTGTGGGGGGAGGGTATAGATAGTGCAATGTGTCAAGTCCTTAGCACAGGGCCTGGCTCTAAAGTGAAAATAACTATTTTTCATGTCTTGGAGTCATGAAAGGATCACTTGCCCCCATCTCTCCCAGGAGGAAGTGGAGGCCCCACTTCCGCAATAAGCATTCCCAGCCAACAGTAGGACTTGAACTTGGCTCCTCCAACTGCAAGACATGTGCAGCCGTCTATCCCTTGACTCCTTGCTTCCCTGTCCCCTACAAGGACCCTCCTGCATGGGACGTCTCCAAAGACAGCCCGACCCCCACCCTGCTGCCTTCCTTTTGAGCCCATGTCCTGTGTTGCGTGCTGCATGAACTAACCAATCACCTGCCCCCAAGGCCCCTGGCTGGGTCATTTCTCTTGGCCCACTTTCTACACTCTGCCCATGGGGGACAGGCCTTGTGGGGACACCACTGGTGGCATGTTTTCTGTGGTGACTGCCCAGGCCCTGCAGATGTGAGACACTGAAGCCTGTGAGTGTGAGCATGTCTGTGAGCTTGTATTTGGGCTGTGGAAGGTGGCATTTGAGTCAGTTGTCACAAGGCCATTGGGGCTCCAATACCCTGGGGTGGTCCAGGAACTCAACCCTAGTCCCTATTGTCCCTCCCCACACACAGGGAGTACAGCTTGTGCTCATGTCCAGGTCCCTAGCCAGGCCTGCCCAAGCTAGACTCAGTGACCTCCAGGGTTCAAATTCCTGGCCGCCAGCCCATGGTGGCACACTAGCCTGCTCTCGAACCACACACGTGTTGCAGGTGGGGGCACACGTGCCCTGGCTCGCATGCCTGCCATGGAGTGGGGAGTCTGGCAGGAACAGTCCCCTGATGCAATCATCGGCTATTCTCTCAGCGCCACAGAGGCAGGG
>PVIJ01015724.1:18663-35416 GCA_004024925.1 Scalopus aquaticus
GAGAGAGAGAGAGAGAGAGAGAGAGAGAGAGAGAGAGAGAGAGAGAGAGAGAGAGATAGTTGCCAAGGAGACTTCCTCTCCCTCCCCTTCTTCCTCTCCTCCTCTCCAGCCATTGCTCCATCAGTACTCTGCAGCCTGGGTCCTGTCCAGCTCCCAGTAACAAGGTCTGGGAGGGAGGGAGAAGAGTGATAGAGAGTGAAAATCAGGAAGGAAGGAAGATAGAGACAAAGAAGGAGATGAAAAGGAATAAGAAAGAGAGGAAGGACAGAAAAGGAAGGGTACAAGCAGGGAAGGAAGAGAAGAAGGAGAGAGAAGAAAAGAGAGCTGGAAAGAGGTGGAAGTAGAGAACGATGGACAGATAGGAGTGGAATGTATTTGGGTTGGCCCTGCCCCCCAAAAGCCACATAGGCTACCTCTGGAGTCCCCTTCAGAGGCAGGGAGTAAGCTGGCCTTCTATGTGGCCTCTATTCCTATGTCCTTCTCTGAGTCAACCTGGGTCTTTCAGTGACACCTTACCAAGTCCCTTCCTCATGTGCTCTGCTCTCTTCTGAACCTCCATTTTTGTCTCTATGTTCCTTCCTTTCTGCTTCTTGTTCTCCATTTCATCAGAGGGAGGAGAGAAAAAAGGGTACTTAGGTCAGCTCTAAGCCAAGAAGGCTTTATCACCTCCTTTGTTCAGAACATCAGACTTCCATTAGTATGTCCTCAGGACACATTTGTCTTTTGTGTTGTTAATTTTTAAAACTGCATCATGTTGTGGATGAGTTGGAGACTTCTTGGTCTGCTGGCTTCAGCCCCAGTCCTTTGTTCTACAGGAATTGCTACAAACCAGCAATTGCCCTGAGCAAGATGATATTCAAACCAGGAGCTCAGCTCTAGTGGGGACTAAGAGAATGGCATCCCAAAGATGGTGGTGTGGGCTTCCATGATTCAGAGAACCCTGAGAAGGAGGAGAGACTTTTAAGTCACTCAGTAATAATAATTTAACATTATTCCCATCGACTGTGCAGTTACAATGTGTTAGCCACTGTGCCCATCTCATTTCATCCACAGAATAGCCCTGTAGGTAGGGAATGTTGTTAACTATTTTACAGATGAAGAAACTGAGGCACAGAGAAATGAAGCTACTCATTCAAAATCACACAGTCGGTAAGTCACAGAGTTGTTCTCACCACGGAAAATGGTTGCCTGTCCTCTCCCTGAGCGATGATCGGGAAGCCTCAGTGGTCACCAAGGACTAGTCCAGCATTCCCATGTGTGGAAACCACCCCTCCTGGGGTTAGGTAAGGGGCCTGGGGCAGGAAGGTGGTGGTGTGACCCTTCCCCCGCGTGTCCACATCTCCTGTTGCCTCTCCTCCAGCGGTGCTCCTGCCCTGCCCGCTACCCACTGGCTGTGCAGCCCCCAGTGAGGGCCTCTCTTCTCTGCCTCTGAATTGCAACGTTGGCGGTAGAAGCGGGAAGCATATTGTGCGCAGAAACAAAACTGAGTGGTTTTTCCTTTTTCTGAAGGTGGTAATGGTGCAATTAGTGGCTAAGCCATTACCCCCTCCTCCCTGCTCGCCTCCCTGCCTTCCCCTCTGCCTCCCTCCTGCTTCTCTCCTGGGAAGATGTGGCTGCATCAGAGAGCCAACCCATCATTCTCTCCCACCCTGACTCCCAGGAAGGGGACAGAATTGAGGGGCACAGTGAGTCAGGATCCCATGGGGCTTGGGGATTACCCACAAGCAGACAACATGTCTCACTAGTGAGGTGATCAGCAAGGCAATTTGGGGTTAGAAGGGGTGGACTTAGAAATACAGAGCGTTTGGATCCAGATCTTTTATCCATCAAGTGCTTGTTTTAGGCAAACACTGGTGGGGACCTCAGCCTGGTGGGCTGTGAAATGAGCTTGAGTGGAGGGGCGGTGTGAAGAGTCGGAGGGTCTAAGTCTATATGGAGAGCTGGGGACGGGTCTGCCTTGCACCCTCCTTTCTCTCTTGCTTCTTGTCCTGTCCCCAAGACCTTCATAGCCCTTCACCCGCTCCATCTTCAGTTGCCTCTGCAGTGGCAGCTTTGTCCCCTGTGTGGTAGAAAGGAGCTGGAGGCTCAACGAGGTCAGTGACTTTCCCAGGTTCACCCAGTTAACACACGTCAGAGCTGGAATTCAACACAGATCCTTAAACTCTAGTCCATTCCCCTCTTAACCTCCCTGGCTTGGAGGTGGGGATGTCTTGGGGTTAGAGATGTGGCTTTGACCCAGAAGAGATGAAGTTGGTGGGGGGAGTGTCCAGAATTTGCAAGTGGGGGCTTCAGGGCCATCCACGACCATCCCCACAGGCCAGGATGGGCCCCCTCCCCACCACCACCTCTGCTTCTTTCACCTTGACTTGAGGCACAAGCAGAAACTAGGACATGAACCCCAGGGGACCATACCTCCCCAATCCCTCCAGAGAGGTTATGGAAGAAGCCTCTGGGGGAACAGCTGTCACAGCTGTGAGGGGCACAGGTTACAGGGAGCCAGAGCTGCCCTCAGCATCCTGGTGTCTCCCCTGCACTTCTCTCTCAAGCTGAGTGTGGTGGATAAGGTGGCAAAGAGCAGAGAGTAAGAGGAAAGGAGGAAGACACACGCACGCACGCGCGCACACACACACACAATGCAGAGGGAACGGACACACAGTTACAGAGACTACAGTGATCCACCCAAAGAGATCCCAATGAATTAGCAATGGTTTCCCCGGCTGTTGCCAGGGCAACGGGGCAATACCTGTCTCTCCAGAGGAGAGGAAGTTGCCAGGGTAACTGCATCCTGTCTTTCCTGGGGACCATCTCGGAATGTGGCACTCACTGGCCGTTGCCATAGCAACTACCTTTTTGCCCCACTTAATCCCATCCTGTAGACTTCAAGGGCCCCACAGTTGGAGGTGGGGGAGGTGGGCAGAGAGATCACTTGTAGACTAAGTTTGTTCTCTTCCCCCTCTCCCAGCCTCTCTCTCGGATCCTCACATTGGGGGTGCTGGGTTCACCTGCCCCCGGCCCACACAGGCCTGCAGTGCTGAATGCGGTAGGACCAGGGCGTCCGGGAGCAGGTTTTGCAGTGGAAGGCAGGCAGGTGTTGGGGAGGCAGTTACCGGGGCAACGGGAACAGGGCGTTTCGGAGGTGGTTGCCATGGGGACCTGGATGCTGACGAAGGCTCGCGAGGCTGTGAGCAGCCACAGTGCCCTGCTCAGAAGCCCGGGGCTCGTCAGTCAAGCCGGTTCTCGGTTTGCACTCGGCAGCTCGGGCAGGCGAGTGGCTCCTAATTCCGGGAGCAGAGCAGCAACCCCCGTCCTGGTCCTCCAACCCTGAGCCTTGTCTGCCCGCCCAGCACCAGGATGGCTACCATCACCTGCACCCGCTTCACAGAAGAGTATCAGCTCTTCGAGGAACTAGGAAAGTGAGTTGCACCTCAGAGTCCTGGAGGGTGCAAGGGTGCGTGTCGCGGGCGCGTGTTTCTGCGGTGCTCTGTGCACACCCAGGGAGGAAGGCTGCATGTGTTTGGGGGCACTTGAATGTGCAGAGTGCCCAGACGGAGCACAGGCTTGTGTGCGGTGCTCAGATGTGCCAGGGCCAGCAGGCGAGTGTGTGTGTAGAGGTGAAGGGTTGACAGTGGGTGCACGCATGCAAGCACACACACACACACACAAGTACACATGACCCCGGCACACACAGATTCTTAGAAACTCAGGCTTGAAAAGGGATCTTCCCAGTCAGTTGAGTCCAAGGCTGGACTCCCCTGTGGGGTTTCTCTTGAGGTGGCAATCTGCTCTCAACTTGCATGCTTCTGGTAACAGAGTTCATCACCTCCCAGGTAGTCTTTCCTGACTTTGGATACCTGCAGCAGCCGCGCAGAGTGGCCAGCTTCTCCCTGTGAGCGCATCCCCGCTCTACCACCCCCCTCACCCACCCCCCAACTCCTCCAGGAGTGAGGGCACCCGTAGAGCAGGGGTTAATAACCGAGTGGCTGGAGACTTCCTGAGTGCTGGGAGGAGGGGAGGGCCAATCAGGCTGTTAAAGGGGCTAGTGAGGGCAAGAGCAAGCCAGTTCTGCTCTCTGGCAAACTTGTTCAGCTCCAGATCTCATTTTCTGCTGCTGACCCCTGGTGTGTGGAAGGGAGGGTGGAGGGGCCAGGAGAGAGGAGATAGCACAGCGGGCTGTGAAGTGTCAGGGAGACATCCTGTTTGCCCCCAGCCAGCTTTGTGGAGAATCCATGGATCAGTCCAGGGTAGGAGTGCAGTTTGCAGGTGTTTTGTCCCATGGGTAAAGCAGCTCAGTGCCCTTGGTGCTTCCTGCTATGGCAGCAGGGGCGTCGGGGAGGGGGCCCTGGAAGCAGGAGGGCGCTTGTGTGAGGTCTGGGTCTGTGCACAGTCATGTGCGTTTCAAGTGTGTTGTGTAAGGACTGACACTGGAGTACACCGTGCACTGAAAGGGTGTGCAAGTGTTTGTGTGTGTGCACCAGGAGGAGGTGGGAGGGTGTGCTTCATGGGTAAGATCAAAAAGGCAAATGTGTCCTGCAAGGATGGATGCATGCGGTGGCACAGGGGTGCTGTTGGCTGGTTGGCATGGGAGTAAAGGTGTGAACATGCGTCACCATGCACACATATGACCAGTCAGGCAAAGGTCTGGTGTGTGCAAATATGTCTGTGTAAGATGCACATGTGAGGTCGGGCACAGCGCTGTCCCTGAGGTCTGGACATGCACATCTGGGGAGGGCCTGGGGGCACGCACATGAGCAGGTTTCGTGTGTGCATGGTGAGCTCAGGCTGGTGTCTGCATATGTGTGGGAGGTAGGTCTGCGACTGTGTACAAGCAGGTTGCCTGTGCACGCGTGCACACACACATACACACTCTCACACAGCATGTTATCCTGATACCTACCAGCACACGCAGATCCCTCTAACATACACACACCATGTGCAGATGTGTGCTCACTCTCCTCCGCAGACTTCTTGTCTTTCTGAGTATGTGTTTGTGCTGGGGAGCAGGGAGGATGGCTGCAACCAAATGTTCGGGGCTTCTCTGGAGGACCAAGGCTGTCTGCTGCTCTTGTGCAGGGCTTCCTTCTCCAGCTATTTCCTGTGCCTGCTGGAACCCCAAGATTCACTGACTAGCTAGAGCTGCCTTCCAGGGTCTGACCAAGGCTCCGTCTGGGGACTGCGTCACAGAGTGCAGTGAAATGGTATTGGGATGTGACTCAGGCACTCAAAGTGAAAATAAAAGTGATGTTTTGCCCCAAGAGGAGATGGATATCAGGGAGACTGAGTGTTATGGGGGCGACTTGGCAGAGAGCATCTTCGTGAACATTCTCAACTCCCCTCCTTGCCTGCCGGGGCACTTGCAGAAAAGGGACAGGGGTAGAATTTCAGGGGACAGGGAGCCCTGGAATGGCCACACAGCAGGAAAATCCAGGGTGCAGGTGTGGTGAGGCCTGGTGTAATTAATTTCAGTTCTCTCCCTTCCAGAACCATCAGTGCTCTTAACCTTTTTTAGGTCACATATTCCTCTAGGAATCTGAGGAAAGTCTAAGTCTACAGTTCCCCAGAAAAAAAAATGCACAAAGCTATGTGATGTGGCTGCGATGTCAGGAGCTTGTAGGACATCAGGAAGGCTGGGGGTGGGCCTGCTGCTAAATGGGCCTGCACTGAGGAAAGGGGTGAGGTTGCACACTTCTGAGGTCGGGTTAGAAAGGCCATGGAGGAGGCCAGGTCTCTGGCCCTGCCTGATAGAGCTTCAGTCCAAGCACCTGGGGGTAGGTGGGGACAGGGCCCTGCACAGGCCACAGGCTGGGGACACAACCACCACTTGGTGGCACTTGTCGGGAGTTGGCCCATCTTGGGGCAGGGGCGTTGACTAAGCCTGGGCTAACAGAATACAACAGCTCCTTTTCTGTTGGGGAAGAAACAAAAATGCCTTCAGGACCCTGCCTTCAATGGGTGATCCACACTCCCTGCCACTTGAGACAATGCAGTCACCACCCAGAAGCCAGCCCCCCATTCCAGGAGCCCACTTCAGATCACTGGCAGGGTAATTGGCAGAGTCGTCTGGATTGGCCCTCGGGGGAACATATGGCCTTGGACCTCCTCTGCAGCACCCTAGCTGCCCAGCTGGAGAGGCGCGCCGGGCCTCTTAAGGGCTCCCTGGCATCCTGCCTGGTGAGGGCTGGCTTGCATGCAGGCCTTCGAGGAGCCAGGGTAGGGCTTCCTGTATGTGAGAGAAGCTGCCCTTCTTTCATCTGCTGGGCAGGCAGCTGGGGGATTGCAGGCTGGAGGCAGGGCTCTGGACAGGTGTTCCTGGGGCACCTTGATGCTACTGGACAGATGACGGTCCCTCTGTAGCTTGTGAATTTGCACAAGCCAGGAGCTTGATTCCAGGTGCCCTGGAGAGTTCGAGGTGGGGTTGTGTCTCTAGACCCACTCACTAGCTCACTTCCTCCTCCCTTGACCCCAATCCTTCTTCCCAGGCCACGTGAGCAAACACAGACCTGGGAGCACAGAGGCCTGTTGGGAGGCAGCTGCAGCAATGCCAGTTCCGAGGTTAGGGTGGACCTGGGCAGCAGCCACAACCCTGGGGACCTCCTTCTTCAGGATCTCGGAGGCAGGCGGGAATACTGCTAGCGGCATCCCGGGAAGGAGGCAGCTTCCAGGAGCTGGAGAAGGAGGACGCCTCCTCCCACCTTTGGCATTTCGAGTTTTGGATCCCACTCCCAGGAGAGCTAGGGAGGCCGAGAATCGCCCTGCAGCCTGTGCAATCACTGGCTGTACAGAAAGAGCCTCCAAAAGAGATTCTACTTTAGAGAAGGAGGGAGGAACAGAAGGAGGGAGGGAGGCTGGAGAGCAAGCAACCCACTCTTTTATCTCTAGAAACAGGGATCTGAAATTGACTCGGGGCGGTATTGGGCTGGGGATGGGGGGCAGGGGTGCAGCTGGCCAGCAAGTTTGGCAGATGGAGAGGTGAGGGTTGGCTCCCTGGCTCTGTGTCCCTCTTACCCCATGGCTTTGTATCGTGCTGGACCTGGGCTGGGTTGGTTGGTGGGGGGCACTGTGGCCCAGAGGCTCGCCTGCACTGGGGTTCCCAGGGTCCCTGATGCTTAGTTTTCCTCTTGTGGCTGAAGCTCTAACATCTGCAAAATGTGTTGAGCACTCTTGCCCTTCCAGGCAGAGCTGTTAGGAGACGGAAGGGGTAATATTAGAGAAAACACCTGGGCATTAATGCACCACCTGCCCAGACATTGTGCTTTGATCTGCTTCTAATAACCTCTCCCATTTACAGCACTTTGGGGCCGGAGGAGCTTCTCCACCATTAGCTCATCTCCGTCTCTAAGGGAGGAGGAGGGCTTACTCATCCATCTCACAGATGAGGAAACTGAGCCTCGAGGAGGCGGAGGGACCTGCACTGGTTAGGGGGGATTGGTGGTGCCTAGACCCATGTGAGCACCTCAGCCAGCTGTTTTATGGGGGCCCACTCCTAGTACTGTATCTGGGGAAGTCCCCTCTCTTGCCCGCTAGCACAGGAAGAGGAGTGCTGGACCTATGGGCGGGGGCTCTGAATTGTCTCTAGGTTCTAATGGTGATTCTGGCTCTAATTTATTTTATTTTATTTTTTAAAGATTTATTTATTAATACATACAAGCTGGGGTACAGGCCAGAGGCGTTGGGTGGCGAGAGGGTTCACCAGAGACTGAGTGGGGAGCAGAACAGGCAGATGGACGGAAATACACTGCTGAGGGGAGCAGCAGGTGAGGCAGGAGAGGTCTGCTGCACCATGAGGGAATCTCCCTGGCCGGGCTTCGAACTCCCGTCACCGCTGCCGACAGCTCCAGAGTGCAGCGCTTAACCACTGTGCCACCAGGGGGGCTCCTGGCTCTAATTTAATTCTGGGCATCAGGGTGGATCCCTTGTCCCTTGTGGGACACAACTTTGCCATCTGTAAAATGGTGATCATAATACCTCTGCAGATGCCTGAAATGGCCCATTTGCAATCCCTTTTAGCCTGTGGTGGCTCATTCAGGATATTTCAGACTCCCATAACACCCAAGCTGGGAGGACCACGGACACTGTCTACTCAGCGCAAACAGTGGCGCCCACACCCAGAGGGAAATGATTTACCCACAGGGAGAGGTGGTGGCAAAACCAGGCAGGGCAGCCGATGTTTGGGGGCCAGAGGCCAGGGGATGGGAAGTTGGGGGGCAGGTCCTGAAGGAGGGGGTGGCAGGGCCCAGGAAGCGGACAGCCTCTCCCCCCTCCCTCTCTAAGTCATCAGAGCGGCAGCACGCACATGTTCTGGTGCATGCCGCAGCCCTCCGCCCCCACGCAGCCGCCCCCACGCAGGCTGAGCCGCACTGACACTGCCGAGCCTCCTCCTGCCCGCCCGCTCCCTGCACAGCACACGGTGACATGCTGCCAGCACCCCTGCAGGCAGGGCCCCCGGGCCTCTCAGTGGGGAGAGGGCAGAGCAACTCTGGCCTCCTTTGCTAGTGCCTGCATGCTCACACACGCGTGAACACACATGCACACTGGCTCCGACTGGGCAGGGAGCACACTTCCATATCCCAGTGCAGGAGAACTGCATGGTGCTGGCTGGGCTGACTCTCTGCCCTTCCCTCTCTTCTTGCCCTGTGTCTTTCGGGGTCTGTCTCTGTGCCTCCCCCTCCCCCTCCCTCTCTCCCATGCATGCTGACGGGGACATCTTCTCTTCTGACCTTCTTGGGGTGCTGTAGGAGGACTTCCACTCCAGGCCCTCCTCGCACAGCCCAGACCATGCCCCAACCCGTGGAGGCCCAGCCAGGCATTGGATCTGTACAGGGCATGGCTGCCTGTCAAGGCGTCATTGGGGCTATTAAGCCAGTGGGACTTCCAGTGCTGGAGAAGTTTAGGGCCTTGTTGTCTTGGGGACAAATAAAAGGAGGAACATGGCTGTCACTCCTGCCTCTGTTTGACAAGGATTTCTGGAGCACATACTCTGTTCCCAGCCCAAGGCTGGGCCTGATATGAAACACAAGGAAGACTTGTATGTCTGCTCTCTTGGGGACTGTGGCCTAGTGGGAAGCTGACATTAATTAAACAATTTTAGGAATTACTACTTAAATGCAACTAGTTAAGAGCTAGGAGCATAAATGAACTTGTGAGAAAGAAGCCTTAGCTTGTTGAGATGAGGGTAGTGTCAAGGAAGGCTCTCCCTGAGAAGTTGGCATGAGGAATTGGTAACTGAGCAAGAGTTACCCAGGGGAGAGAGGGTGGAAGAGCGTTCCTGAGAGTGGGAACAGTGCCGGCAAAGACTCTGTGAAGTGTGTCTTTGATGGGGCGTTTCAGCCATGGGGGGATTGGATGCCCTATACTTCTTAGGCCTGCTCAAACTGCCCACAGCTTTTGGGGCCCAGGACGTGGAAGGAATATTAAAAGCCTGTTGTTATTAGAAGAGGGGGACCAGGCAGGGCGGTAACCAAATCAAGTCTGGAAGCCAAATTAAGTGAGAGAGGGTTGAGGAGCCAGGAGCCCTTAGCAGGAAGAAGACACCCCTCGGGGTACACCCTCTCCCCCATCTCTGCGGGGATGTCCTAGAGCTCTGGACAGAGAGCAGATTGCTCCATGTGGCCTGGAGGATGGAGCAGAGCTGAATGTAGAATAGCAGGGAGGTGCATTTCAGCAGCACATAAGGAAGAACTTTCTAATGTCAGAACTTCCCCCGAATCGCAGATGCACTTGGCCTCAGGAGATGCCAGCACTCAGGTACAGAGACAAGCATTCATAGGTCTGTCTCACCCTGTGCCTCCGTTTCCTTCCTGCCCACATCCCTGCCTCCTCCAGTAAGATGCTTTGGCGCCAGCATGAAGTGGGAGATGACTTAGGAACCAGAATATCCTCAGTTCACTGAGAATGTCAGAGTGAGGAGAGGTCCCTTGTTTTGGGGCAGGAATTAAGGACCAGAGAGGGCCAGGCCTTGCAAGAGGTCACGCAGCCAAGAACCCTGTGATCTAGGCTCTTTCCAATCCACTACTTGGCTCTCCTATCCTTGGAGCCTCTTTGAATTTGGATAGTCTTTGGGGGTGTGTTTGTGAATGGAGGCTGGCCACCAACCCTCGGAGGCTGGGGAGAAAGTGCCCCTCAGCATCTCCCCTGCTTTGCCTGTTCTGGTTCTGCTTCCAAACTGTGAATATTTTTGCTTTTTGCTTTTTGTAACCCATTCAAGAAAACCCATGCACAGCCCAAACAAGGAATATGTTGGAACTTCTGTTGGTTCAATGTTCCCTGCGGCAAACAGAATCTTCCGGTTCCCAGGCCTTCTGTGTCCCCCATGAGGCTTCTGCTGGGTTGGCGTGGGGCAGGCCTGTGCAGTGGGGGTGGGGTCCGGGACAGCTGGGGGACACTGAGTCCTTGCAGCATCTTCTGGAGCTGGGAAGTGGGCGACTGCAGCGGGGACAGGGGTGGGGGAAGGAGAAAGCGCGGCTCTGGTAAGAGATCCTAGGGTTTCTGGCTGCACAATGCTGTGGTTTATGGAGTTCTGGGCAGGGCTGATATGGCGAGCTGAGGAACAGAGGGAGAATGGGCAAAGGGAATCCTGAGCCCAGCCCCCAGTTCCTGTCTCAGATCTGTTTTCCACTTTGTGATCTGAGAGTTGTTTTTTTTTTTTAATTAAGAAAGGGCTCTACTGCTTTAAAAAGAGTTAAGTAATAAGAGAGGAGGCTTAAAAATGACTGATGAACACTTGATTTCACAGATGGATAAACTGAGGCCCCCCAAAATGAAGGGATTGTGCCGACAGTATGCATAGGTGGGCATTATTGAACCTTGATATTCCTTTTGTTTCTGAATGAAGCGAACCCCAGCTTTTTAACTCAGAGACTCTCAAGGGAGCTGTAGTCTCTCTCCTGACAGAATGTGGTGTTATTTCTCACAGATCCCCTTACCCTAAAGGCCATCTGTGGACTCCAAGCCAGGGCTCCACTCCGGTTTGAGAAAACAGAGGACTATGGGAAAGAGCAATGGACAATGAATCAGAAGTCCTGGGTTCGAGGTTTTGGCTTTGGTTTCTTCATCTGTGAAATGGGGAGAGGAGGGACCTTAAGGGTGAAATATGACTGGCATCCTGGCTTCTGGTGCAGCCACACATGCCCCTCAGGCAGAGCTGCTCCTGTGGCCTCCCCAGCTCTGTCCTTCTCCGACCAGACACCCTAACCCCATCTGCTCTGGTCCTATGCCCCTCGGCCTTGCTCTGTGCCCAGGGGCCTGCTCAGCTCCCTGAGCTGAGTCATTGATCACCAAGGGGTTTTTTCCTGGGGTCCTCTCACAAACAGCAGTCTGTCTGCATTTGGCCAGGGACTTTCTGAAATGGCCTGGTCCATCTCAGAGAGGTGGAATGCTTAGGAACCTTGAGTGGGAATGGGGAGACTGGGGGAAGAGACTGGACTTTGAGTATGAGGGTCCTTTCAAGTAGCGTCTAAGCAAGATGGCGGGTAGCTCAGAATAGGGGATGAAGTCGAGAAAGGAGGGGCTATGGACACAGACTCCAATCTTGAGCAATGGCCAGTGGGGCTCACCTTTGGGGGAGGGGGTCACAGATCCCTCTGTGAAGGTAGTGAAAAAGATGCAGCTTCTGCCCAGAACATTGCCAAGAGGAATAATTTTATTACAGTCTTAGGTGTGTTCACAAATGCCCAGGGTCTCCCCAGGGGCCCAGCAAATGGCCCTGAGTGGAGGGGATGGAAGGGAAGTGGTAAGTGAAGGAAGAGTGGAGAGAGACGGGGTAGCAGGTGTTGGGGGACTAGGAGGAAGTGAAGCTCTGCTAGGAGGGTGGTGTCGGGAGTGCAGCCACCCTGGTGCAAAAGGGAGGTACACCTTACGGAGCCAGGTGCTCAGTGGGGACCATCCCACCCAGAGGGGCAAGCCAGGCAGATTGGGCCCAGTGAGGGCCTGCGGGCTGGGAGGGGCACAGGGTAGGCGGGCCTGGCACCAGCGTTTCTTCCATGGAGCCCGGGGGTGGGAGCCAGATTGTGGTGGGTTCATGGAGCGTGGGAGGTGGGAGAGGAGGCAGCGGATGTCGGACACTTGTTCTGGAAGTTTGGCAGCAAGGAAGGGAGGAAGGAAGTGGCCCAAGCTGCTGGGTCAGGAGAAAGGTTGTTGGTTTTTAATTTAAAAAAATTTTAGGTGAGGTGATTGTTTATTTTTCCAGGATGAGGGAGAGCTGGGTATGTTTGAGGGAGTGGGGATGAGGGGAAGATCCTAAAGATTGCCAGGACCCCAAATAAGCAGACTTCCAAGAATGCAGTATGGAAGGAGAATTGGGGGACTATGCTGCCCCTGGACATGCCTCCCCAAATAGCGTTCCAGTCTGCTGAGAACCACGGACCCGCCTGGCCTCTGGGCTCCGGGCAGCTGCGGGGGAGGGAGAGGCTTCCTTTAGGGAACATTGGCAGTAACCAGTCTTGGGTAGCAGGAGCCTCTTCCATTCCCACCGCGGCACAGATCCCTCTCAAATAGCCTTAGGAGTGTGTGGGGTGGGGCTCTTCATGTCCATCTTTCAAATGGAGGCACAAAAAGATGAGTAAGCTGGTACCCAAGCTGGTGAGGAACCAGGCCTTCGCTGACCCATCTAATGCTCTTGGTGCTCTACCTGCTCCCATGCCAGCCTTTGGGGTGTTTCAGGTGAGGGTTGGGCACCCCTGTGGGCTGCCAGCCAACAACTCCCAGGATGTGCTGCCTGCCAGGCAGTCGGGAAGCAATTTCCCAGCATGAGTCTTGCTTTTCACGGCCCATTAGCACGTTCCTGCACTCCCTGCTACAATGGACCCACTATGCTGCACCCTCTCCATCTGTCTGCTGGTGCTCAGGGCACAGCCTGCTGGCTCACTCACACTTAGGCCTGCCTGGGGCAGGCTGATGTGCCCTGGGGAGCAGCTCCCCCTCTCCAGAACCCCTCTACACCTCCTCTCCAGTTTGTTCCTTCCTGAGTTTGGCAAACAAGGTCCATTTTGTGTCTGATGATGCCAGCTGTTCCCATCACTTCCAGATAATGATGCCCATAAAAGGCATTGTTTCTTGAGCATTTACTCTACTCTGGGGACCATGCTAAGCCCATGGCGTACCTTATGATCTCACCCATTCCTTGAAGGGGCTACAAGGGCTGGTGCTCCTCTTCTCGACAACTCACAGGGCAGGAAATGGGTTTATGGAGATTAACTTGTTAGTGAGCAGCTTGGCCACCAGTTGGAGTATGGTGGGCCTGGTCAGGAGTCTGCTCTGCCCACACAGAACTCTCTCTCCAACATGGAGTCACCAGCCACTGCAGACACACGACGTTTATCAGAGCGGAACCCATCCCCCATGGTGGTCTCCTTAGGCCGAGCCAGGTGGCCTAGATACATAACGAGCTGACCATCTAGCATCACTCAATCACGTGCTAGACATTTGCACAGTGAGATGGCCTAATGACGCATTTCTCAGATCTCTCCCCATCGTTCAGCAACACACGACTCTATAGCTATTTCAATGAAATGAAATTAAAAATTCTGTTTTTCAGTCCCACTAGCCACATTTCAACTGTTCTGCAGCCGTAGGAGGCCCAAGGCTGGCATAGAATATTTCCATCATCCCAGAAATTTTTGTTGGACAGCACTGTACGGAATACTAAAGGGGAAAGGCATCTGTATTACTTAGTCTTGCTCCCACTCCAACCCCCACGCTGCAGAAGGAGTATCCTGAGCAAGACCACCCAGCAGGGCTGAGGTCTGAGACTCCATCCCTCCTGCGTCTGTCTGTCCCTCTCTCTCACATACACACCACTCCCTGCTCACATTCTGTGGCCGTCTTGCTAACATGGCGACACACTATCCCCAGGGTGATACACACACGCTTTGTCACACACAAATCTTCACAGCATTGCACACACACAGGCACTGACCAGGCTGCTAATATACTCCTTTGGGCAGACAAATTCCTGTCCCCATTACATCTAGGGACACTATCCCCTCAGTGCTTTTGCTCCCAGGACAATTTCATGGGTACCCCAGGACCCACCCACGGGCATGGCCTACTCCCACAGGGCCCTCACATGCTGGCCTCCCCCTTTGCCCTTGACCCCTCACCTCCCTCCTATCCTGCCCTTATATTTCTATCCTCCCCTCTCCTGGCCCGTCCTCTTTCCAAGCCCCTGCCCACCCACCTGCTGGCCACCTGCTCTGCCAAGGGTGGGGAGGGAGGAGTGGGCTGGCTCCTCTGCTTGCCAAGGCTGCTGGGCTGTGGCCGCTTGCTCATGTAGGACAAGAGTGCAGAAATATGCCTTTTCAAACAAAAGATAGCAAAGCGAGGAGGTTAGTGCTGCAGGCTGACTGTCCCCACTCTCAGTTTTCCTACAGACTATCCTCTGCCCCTGATCCAGCCCTGAGAGCTTCCCAGTTATGTGTGGAGACCCAGGCCTGCACAGCGAGGAAAAGGGATTTCCAAGGGTTTCTTATTCCTATTTCCTATTACTGCCCCCATGTCACAGGAGGAAACAGAGAGGTGGACTTTGTGAGCTGGACCCCTGCCCTGGCCCTTGCGCTCGCCTGCCTCTGCAGTCAGGACAAGTGCAGGTCACCTGGATTCTCGTCACAGCCTTGCCAGGAACTCGTCTGCACCCTCGAGGACTCAGTTTCCAGATCTATTCAATGGGAGCATCGTTCAGACTACAGGGTTGCTACCAGGGCCAAGTAGGAGCTTAGTAGCGAGCAGGATTTTGAAGGAGAGACACTTCAGGGTGTTGGGGAGGTTGGTGTCCTCCAGATCAGTAGGACTGAAATGGTTTTGATAAATTGCTCCCTCTGAGTGTCTGCAGAAAATTACTCATCCTCTGAGTGTGTCATCCTAGCCACAGAAAAGAATGCACAGACCCACACTCACAGGCACAGGGGTCCTTCGAAGACACAGGGCCCTGTAGTCACCCCTACCCGTGCCCTGGTTAGGAACCTGGGTTTCCACCAAAGCATGCGCGTGTTCCAAGCAGGAAGTTCAGCTAGGGGCCTTCTCACTCTGCAGATGTGCCTCACAGCTCAGCTCTGTGGGGCAGAGCCAGGTTCAGGGGCTCATGGAGCCCCATGTGTACAGGCCCTTGTGACAGTCTCATCAGTGTGATTTGGGGGGGAAGCATCTAGCCCAGATGCTTGGGAAACAATGCCCTGGAGAGCAGGTAAATGAAAATTGATTCCCCACCCTGAGGTTCTGATTTGGCAATTCTGGCCGGGACCTTAGAATGTGTCTTTTAAAAAGCTCTCCAGGGGATTCTGAAGCAGCCAGCATGTGACCGTTGATCTAAGTCCTTATCTAAAATGGAGTTCTGTTCTTTAGTGGAGAAATTATATCCCTCGCTCCATCCTTCACTTCCTCCCTCGCTTCTTGCCTTCCTTCCTCCTCACCTCCATCCCTCCACCCATTCTCTACTCCCTCCACCCACTCCATATGAACTGAACTCGGCTCAGGACCAGGAGTGGGCTAGATGCTGGCAAGCAAGACAAGACCTGCCCTCAGAGCTGATAAGCTCCCTCCTTCCCTGCACCTCCTCTCCCTGGTGTTCCCAGATCCTTCCCCAGAAGTGGTCACTTAAAATGTTCTTTGCCCTGGGCTTTTGAGATTCATCGCTTCTAGTTGCACAGTCCCCTTGCCGGGCAAATGGGCAGGCACCTTTGAGACACACCTTCATCAGACAACTGTTCCTGTCCTAAGAGCCCTAACTGCAGATCCTCTCCCCTGTCTCATTTCAGTCCCTCCCACTGTCATTTAACCACTTCCTTCCTGTAAGGAGCATATATGGAGGCTCCACTGGTAGCGCTGGGGGTCACAGAGAAGGAAGTTAAGTCTGCACCCTCAAGGATTTGCTCCAGTGGAAGAGGAAAAACCTGGGTGAGCCGCATAGACCTGGGCTAGACAGGGCGGTGTGGGGTGCTCTGCGGGCACAGGCGTGTGCTCTAAAACGCAGAGCTGCTCCGGAAGGTGACCCAGTCTTGCTGACTTCCTGCAGGGGATGCACAGGTTGGAGCCTCCCTCCCCTCCACCCCCACGGTCTGTTGCTAAGCAATACTGTCCCTTTGCACATGAATTCTAGCCTTTCCCCCTGCAAGCTCAGGATAGGGATCCAAGTTTGGAGGAGAGGTGGTTATGGCCTCATCAGGAGCATGGACACACTTTGGCAGGCTTGGGCACCGACAAGCCAGATCTAGCCCTCCAGCTAGTTTTGTTTGACTTGACGCTGTATTTAATTTTTTTTAATAAGTTGCCAGTATTTAAAAATTGGAAAATTTCATATAAATATCCAGATTTTGGGCTTTTCTTGAAAAATTGCACAATCTGAAAATGGGCCACATTTCATGTGGCACCTGCCAGTGTCTCCTGCCAGCAGTGAAGCTTACCACCCTTGCTCCAAGCTCTTTTCCAGCAGCTAATATTGTGAGGATCCTCTTGAAACATGAAAAGATGCTTGGCCTCTCTCTTAAAATGAGAATTGCAAATCAAATCAGCACCCAGCCTTTCCATGTTCCACCTGTCCCTTAACAAAGATAAGAAAGTTTAATAACAGGGCCTCCCCGGTGGCGCAGCGGTTAAGCACTGCGCTGTGGAGCTGTCGGCAGCGGCAACGCGAGTTCGACGCCCGGCCGGGGAGAATCCCACATGGTGGGGCAGACCTCTCCTGCCTCGCCCGCTGCTGCCCTCAGCAGTGTATTTCTGATCTGCCTGTTCTGCTACCCGCTCTGTCTCTGGTGAACCCTCTCGCCGC
>PVIJ01015725.1:0-35323 GCA_004024925.1 Scalopus aquaticus
GCCCGAACCAGAACTTAGCGGGTCGCAGCTGAGCCCCGTTGGTTTGATTCTCTCCAGGCCAGGCCTGGGCGTGAGGACGCTGCTGGGTCCAGAGTGGTCGTGCGGAGGGAGCGCCCCATCCGGGAAGGTAAGACCCCAGAGAACAGACAAGGAGCCTCGGAGGGCTGAGGGGTGCGCGGGGCCCACACACGGCGTCGTGCGGGGTGTCTCTGAGGGCTCCTGCGGGCTCCGGGGCGCCGGCGAGGGCTGGAAGAGCAGGGAGGTGGCGTTTGTCTGGGGCACAGGCCTCCTCTGAGACTCAGGACTCAGGTGTCCCCGAGGAGGGGCGGGGGCGCCGCTGGGTCGGGGAGTTTCTTCTTTGACATCAGAGTGTGCAGGAGGTTAACGCGGCAGAAGCAGCCACTCGCTGAGTTACTGCATTTACGAATGTGCGTTCTTCTGGGCGTTTCCCTGGTTTCCGAGCACCGCAGAATCACGCTTGAGGAACCCGAGCGTGTCTGTGCACGACGCGTGTTCCCGGAGCCTGTCACGCAGAGTTGCGCTTCAATCTGGTGACGCCCCGTTCTGAGCGGCCGTGGCTGTCGGGACAGGGAAAGCAGGAGCAGCCCAGTTAGGTGTCCAGCTGCTCACTAGGGAGGCGGCGTTTCAAGCGTGCTCGCCAGTGACTTGGAGAGATTCCCTGCTGGAATAAGAAGTCCTGCGTGGGCAGGGGAGGCGCGCAGGGCAGAGGAAAAGAGCAGAAAGTGCTCCTGGTGGAAGCTGCAGCCAGCAAAACACCTGACTGACTTCCTTTCGGATGGAGTTTGAAGGTGCTGAGATCTCACAGGGCCGGTCTTCCAGCGTGTGGACGTGTGGGAGGGAGGCAGGTCAGAGGAGGGGCTGTTTCAGGGGCAGCCCAGTTTCAGGGGCGGCCCAAGAACATCTGCTCAGCCGCCACGTCTTCCAAATACCCACGGCTGCTTTTGCCCGCTTGCAGCACTCGTGCGCAGCAAGCTGGCCCTCATGTTTCCTGCTGGCCTACTCTAACCGAGTCCGTACTATGTTCCGGGGTTAGGGCTTTGGAGGACCTTGGAGGGGATGAAAAACTGTTTTTCCCTCTACCCTTCTGAGTTCTTAGCCCAAACCTCTATGAGAAGAAACGTGAGTAAGAAAAGACACGAGATCTGTGACATGATTACCGCAAGTGCACATGGGAAATTCCCAGGAAAAGTGAGCGATGGCGGGGAATTCAGGAGGAAGTGACATTTTACTGTGGAGGAGGGAGGCAGGGGGAAGCCTCCTAGGGGAGGGGAGGTGTGTGTTAGGAAGGACAGATGGGACCATGGAGAGCAGGTGAGGGTGGGGAAGTCCCTGAGTCGGGTGTGATGTCCACGTCTGGTCACCTCTGCTGGATGAGGTCAGTCTTCCCTGGCTAAGGAAACTCCTGGGGAAGGGGGGCAGGCAACTCAGTGCCTTCTGGACAACCTGTATCTCGGCAAGGGGCGTTCGGAGAAAGCCTCTTGCTCTGTTTGCTGTTTTGCAAGTGCCTTGAACTCAGTCAGTCTACCATAGTGAGTATTCTGGAGCGTTGTGTCCCGAACCCTCACAGACCTATGTTGGGGTGGCGTGTTCTCTTCAACCTGCATTGTTTTGTTTATCCCTGGCAACAAGTGATAGTGTTGTTAGGACACCCATTTTACAGATGAGGAGACTGAGGCTGATAGCTGGACTAACTTGTGTAAGGACAGAGCGAGAGGAGGACAGCCCTGGGCTTGGAGGTGTGTGAGATGCCGGAGCCATAGTTACGTCAATCCATTGCTAGAAAAATCTCTGTGCTGTGATTGATGACTGCTCTAATAAATATCCCGGGGAGGGCAGCTATAGAAGAGGTGGCTGACAGCAGACTTGTGACCCTCGCTCTGTAGTAGGATTGAGAAAATTAGCAAAAAGTAAGAAACATCCTCCAGCACAAGGATATTAAAATGCAATTTCGGTGGCTAATTTTGTTGATGGCGGTGGATTTAGTTGACTTGCTCTGTGGGGTGAGAATGTGTCTCCTGTTGCTGGACCGTGGCCTGAATGATGATTTTGAAAATGGGAAGAGCTTTGAAGTCATCATCTTTAAAATGGTTTCCACTCACCCAAGCTCGGAGATGATAATAGAATCTGTAACTTGTACTTGTAATTCATTAAAAATATCCGGGAGGGGGGGGGCAGGGTGGAATGCAATCCATTGAGTTCAGTGAGGAGCTAATTGAACTATAAAATAGACATTTTATTTGGGTGATGTTTCTCCTTAAAATCTTATATACTTTAATTTCACTGAATGACTAGAATGGGCTCCCCATTGAATACAGAAATTACATCAAACTTCATTGTCTTTGTTACTGCCCTACAATTTTGCAGTTTTAAATCACTGTTCTTCTAAAGATGTAGCAATGTCTTTATTGCTTTTCAGCACACTGAATAGCAGTTACAAACTCAGTCAGAAATTTTGAATAAGATTCAGACAATCGGACGCCATGAAATTAATCCTGCTACAACACAGATCTGGCCAAAACGTTTCCCCAGATGTGGGAAACGAGGAGAGCATGATGGGATGGGAGAGCCAGAATCCTGGATTGTAGATTTCCCTATGAAATGATTGCCCCCCCATAGAAAGATGGCATGACCTTCTGGGTAATCAGTAGATGACGATTTTAGAGTATTGGCATGCAATGCTTCTTCTAATGGTGCATCACCAAGTACTAGGATTACCTTTTTTTTTTCCTCCACAATCAATTATTTTATTTTATTTTTTTCTAATAAATATTTGTATTGTTATTTATATCTTTTACATTTTGTATTCCCCTTGGGTAACCTACCACCAATTCACCCGTGGTCCATGTCTGTGGTCCCTTGCGTTCTTTTCTGCTAGGATTACCTTTGACCTTGGGGGAATGCCTAGAATTATCTATGAATGGGTATGCCTTTTTCCCAGACAAGAAAGAGATCAATGTTTTCTTTAGAGCTCACCAGCTGACTCGACTGATGGTTGACCTTTGTCTAGAACGGTCCTGCAGAGGGGCTGCGAGAACCACGAGGCGGCCCCTGGCATTCACAGGGAGCCCGCCAGGTGGCCCTGCTCTGTCACTTTCTGACTGTGTCTTTGGATGGTCCCCGAACCTGCTGGGATCTGTGTGCTTGTCTCCAAGACAGGAGCCACACACCAGGTCCCGGGCGTGCTTTAGGGACTATGCCAGTTAACATCGGTAACGTGTGGAGAATAGTGCTGCCGGGGGGAAGCGTTAACTCTTATGTCACTCACCTCCACGGGGACGAGGTGCCTTTCTCCAATGACTTCAAATATTTGTCTGCGCCTCTTGGAGAACCATAAGGAATTTTAACGTGCCTGGGCTGGCTGAATGCAGCGACGGGGAGCGGGCCGTGGGTTTGGTGCTGGTGTGCCACGTGCCCAGAGGAATAGCGTAGATGTGTTCGGTCCAAATATTTTAATTTCCTCAAGACATTGCACCTGTTCCTGCAGCAACACCTGTCCGTCCAACCACAATGAGTTCATGTAAGAAAAGGGTGAGTAGGGCCTCCTTGGTGGCGTAGCCGTTAAGCGCTGCGCTGTGGAGCTGTCAGCAGCAGCGACGCGTGTTTGACGCCCGGCGGGGGAGATTCCCACATGGCGCAGCAGACCTCTCCTGCCTCGCCCACTGCTCCCCTCAGCAGTGTACTTCAGTACACTGTTCTGCTCCCCACATCTGCCTGTTCTGCTCCCCACTCTGTCTCTGGTGAACCCTGTCGCCGCCCCATGACTCTGGCCTGTACCCAGAGGCATGTATGCATAAATAAATAAATCTTTAAAAAAAAAAAGAGAAAAGGGAGAGTAGCCATAGAAACCACAAAGGGGAAATTATAATCTCAGCCACTTTCCAAGTCTTCAGTTATTAAGTAGTAAACAGAGACCTCATAAGCTTGGGAATGCAGTCTTCACATAAAGCACTCAAGCTCCACTATACTAATTTAACTAAAATCAAATTGTTTTCCATATTAGAGATAGCTACCTTTTCCTCTTTTCTTCCAGCTTGCCTCACTTCTACTGGTGAATTGTAATAAATAATAGCATTTCAGTTAACAAAAAAGGCTTTCAAAGTAGTAAAAATTTCCTTTTCATATGTAGAAATCCCGCTGTTGGCTAAAGATATGTGATCTACTGCAGCTTAATGTAGCTTTATCCTCAACCAAGGCCAGGTTTCTGAGGCCTTTACCCTGACAGCAAATTCCAGGCTATGTGATATTTTTTTCAAATCTCAAACTCTGCAGTCAGCCAAGAAGAGAGGCTCTAAGGTATTCATTAGCACGCAACCTTACAACCCGGCTTCTGAAGATTCTGGATCACCTCTCAACTCCTAAACCCTTACTCTCCAGCAAACTGGCCAGATTCACCTTCCCCTTTCTGTTAGCACTGAACTCAAAACCTGTTTTCTTAGCTGCTGCCCAAGAAAATCTTTAGCTTTGAGGGTGGGAGCTCACAGGTAAGAAGAGAGAAGTTTGCAGAGGGAGAGTTAGGAAAATACTCCCCTAGTCTGGGGACCTATAGTGCCTTTCCAGGGGTCTCCCAAGCTACTTGATGAGCTACCATGAGTGGCGGTGCCCTGGCTGACCCTTATTTCTGCCCAGAGCCTGTCTGGCAGTGACCAGCTTATTGCAAGCATTATTCTGTATAATTATCTCATCAGTAAAGAGATAGGATGCACTTGTTTTTTATTTTAGTGATGAGAAAGTGAGGCTTAGAGAATTTTAGTAACTTGCTCAAGAGGGCTTATAAGATCATGGGGTGATTACTAGAGATCCCCCCTCTTTTATACCGGTATTACAGTTCTTAAAGGTCTGTGTCAGTGGTTCTCAAAGCTGGTCCCCAGGGGCAGCCATAACCATTTCCCAGGAATTAGAAATCATTCTTAGACCCCCTTCCTGGTACTGAATTAGAACTGGGGCTGGGCCCAGCCCTCTGTGGCTCTACACGTTCCCAAGAGACACGATGCAGGCTAAAGTTTGAGCCCCATGGTAAAGCTAATGAGACAGCCTCCTGATCCAGCTGAGCTTGCCAGGTTTTCCATAAGCCTGTGATTGTGGAATCTGCAGGGTTCCTTTCAAGCAAGAGCAGGTTATCCAGAAAGACTTGGGTAAAACCCGAGCCTTCCAGAGTCCCCAAGTCCCTGCCTGCCTGTGGCGTGTGTTTGTGATCGTAATCATACAAGAAGGCAGGTGATGAGAAGATTGGCTTAGTCTCAAATGAGAAAGTGTTTATTATGTTTTGTGACAGGTATTATATGGATTAAGAAATTCCACTGATATCTTTTTCTTGTTAATGAAGTGTGCTAAAGGACAGAGCAGACTTCCTGATCCCGAGTGCTTGTGACAGCTTATTCCCTGTTGAGAGATTAGAGCAGTGCACATGCTTCTAATAGAATCTGCGTTGGCATCGTTTTGCTCACAGCGATGACAATATAGTACACACACATCACATGTTTACTCTCACCTGTGTCCTGATAGGAGGAAGTGGAGTGACACCACCTAGGAAGTGTCTGTCTATACAATGTTAGATTCAGCCCAGGAGATGAGCCATCCCAACAATCTTCTGGCAGAGTCACGGCAAAAACAACCCTTACAGAAGTCCTGGAGAGACTGGGTCCTGGTCTACTGACTGCAGAGGCAGTGCACTGGTGCCATCTGTCCCCCAGCTAAGTGGCTAAGTGAATATGTAAACTGGCCATCACCTCTTCCAGCGTGTTGGGTTGTCCATGAGTACTAAGCCATTGCTGGTTTCCCTGGTTCTATCCAGGGCATTTTCAGAAAGATGAATTTGCCAAGTTCAGGAAGATCAGTCTTACTCATTTACTGCATCCTCTGCACGAGGACATGGCGATTGCCTGGCAAATACCTCCAGGGTGGAGGATAATGCTTCCTTCATGAGGGAAGAGGTTCTCCACCCTCCCGATTCTGTTTTCCTACTCAGCCAGCGCATCCTCTTGATGGTCCGCATTGCAGTCTGCCAGCTTATGAAACATGCGTACTAGAAGTTCAAGTCCAGGGCGTCATCTATTTTGGGGTGGTCCACAGTGTTTCTGGTCCCAGCCTCTCTGCCGAGGCGTCTTTCCCCACTTCCTCCAGGATAAGCTCTTCTGCTCCAAGGGGAGGCGTGTCTGTGACTCCACCTCCCTTTCTGCCTCCCTAAAGTTGTGCCTTTATTGCCTAGTTTTCAGGTCTAGTGTCCCAAAGGTGAATCTGGTCCCTGGCTACTGAGAGGATTGTTCTGAGAGCAGAGCATGGTGCTCACCAGGCACTTCAACAGTCATGACTCAGAATCATCATTCACTCCCCACCTCCTGCCGTGTCTCCCCCCTTCCCCTCCTCTCAAAATGTATTTGTTTATATTTTTACAAGATAGGATTTCTCCCCTCAGTTGAGTAGAGTAACAGATTACGTTCAGAGTCTCTTCCCTCCTCATCCAAGCCTTCCTGTCTTTGTGAGAACACAGATCTCAAGTGGGGCTAGTGTCTGACATCGGAGAACTGAATAGACACGTCCTTCTTATTTGTGATGATTTTGTCCATAACGAGGTTTGCACGTACAATCAACAATTTATCATTAAAATCAGTGTCTGAAGTGTTCACATTAGAGCTAATTGAAATGTATGCAGAGTTGATGTTTGTGTTATAGTTTTGCTGACCAGAGGAGGTACAGATTACAGTGCTCAAAGGAAAGGGAAGGAAGCACCGGGGTGCATCTGACACAAATGAGATCTGTAGGGTTAGAAAGACAACCCCCATTCTCCCGTGTTTGACGCCATTTCTTTCCTTAGGACTTTGGGCTTCTGTCAGAGAATGGCAAGTGCATTTCTGGAACTCGAGTGAGTGAGATGTGGCACTGTTATTACTCAGGGATTAAATAAATGTTAGAATTTTGACACAAAGCTTCCCTGGCTACTTCTCATAGAGTAACCCCCACACACCAATGAGGGGGTACACCCCAGGGAGTGTTACGAGAGAAAGGGCCACACTCTGCCTGGATTTCCGCAAGAAATCGTGTCCAGGAAACCTGACCAGACTGGGCGTCGTTCCCACCCGTCCAGGGCGTTGGAGCTGAGCGCTCAGGACAGGTGAAGAGTGTCAGGGAGGGCGGCAGCACGCCCCAAAGTGAGCGCTTCACAAAGCTCCAGCCAGGGAGAAGAGCTTGACCAGGGCAGGGGAAACATGGAGCCGCTCAGCAGAAGAGGGGCCAGCCGGGAGGAGACGCCCCTGCCTGGAGAGCTGAGCGTTGTGGGGCGTCATCAGGGAGGTGGCTGCTGCCTCAGGGGTGTCGGCCAAGTGGGGGCAGGGCAGGGTGCGGACAGCACCCTGGGAGTCCAGGTCCCATCTAGCCTCAGTCCACTCTCCTACGGGGGCTCCTCTCCCGGCCTCGCCCATGCCACCTCTGCCTGAGGAGGGTGCCAGCCTGCTAGCGGGCGGCGGCTGGGCTGGGCCTGCCCGTCTAGGACGCGTCCCCACGTGCCGGAATCCTCTTGCTCGCAGCCAGGAGGCTCTGACAGGCGCGGGCGCCTCCCGGTCACGCAGATTCTTGGAGCGAGCACTGGACTTGAGTCCATGTCGATCGATTTCCTCTCCAGACCCACGTTTATCCGAAAGTCACCTCAGAATCCTCTCCCTGTAAATTTTGTCAATGGGGTCAGTGCCAAAGTCGGTTATTTGCTACAATTCCGTGAAGTTCTCCAAAGTTCACCCGCATCTTTTCAGAGAAAGAGGAAGCGCCTCAGAGGCCAATCAAATCACCGCTTATAGGAGGGGGGGCACAGGTGCAGGGGCCTGGGCCTGGGCCATGGGGGTGTTTTGTTTGAATCCTGCTCTTGGGGTGATTTCCCGCCAGGTCGGGAGCTGCGTGGACGCAGATGCAGCCACGGCCCCTGTTGTGACTGTCAGTTCAGCTTCCCCGCGGAGTTTGATTCACCACCAGTTAGACCCAGTTGCAAGAAACTTCCAGTTGTCTTCTTTTTTTTTTTTTTTTTTTGATTTATTTGTTTGTGCATATAAGAACTGGGGTGCAGGCCAGAGTACAGGAGGTGAGAGGACTCCCCAGAGACAGAGTGGGGAGCAGAACAGGCAGATCCACTGGAATACACTGCTGAGGGGAGCAGTGGGGCGGCAGGAGAGGTCTGCTGTGCCCTGTGGGAAGCTCCCTGGTTGGGGATCAAACTCGTGCTGCAGTGTCTGTTGTCAGCTTCATAGTGTTGAGACTTAACCCCTGCGTCACCCGGAGGCCCAACTTCCATTTCTCTTGATGTCAGAATTCTGTTGTGTATGTGCTTACTCGTGATTTATATGCATTGACTCCCTGAGAAAAGTATGGTACAAGTATTAGAGCTTTATTTTGCTCAACTTAGACATTTTCACGCACACGCTATACGTGTGTGTGTGTGAAATACGTAAGTTCATACACATTCTCTTAGAGTCTGGAGATCTCCATTTTAATTTAAGGTGAGAATCTGACAGGAATTCGCAGTTGAGGAAGTGTGGGGTATACGTGCAAGGGCGCCAATCCAAGGCGCATCTTGTAGCGGAGAGTTCCTTCTGGAAACTGCAAAGATACCCCATCTCTTCTTTAAGCTCTACTCCACGCCCATGCGACTGATTAGTTAATTGAAAATAATGGTTGGCCTCAAATTCAGGTTAGCTCATGTCCATGAAGTAGCAGAATGTAACTAGATGAACTGAACTAGATGAACTGACCAGTGATTTTCCAAGGCAAATAATTGTGCAGCAGAATCCACAGGAGGACCTGTGAGGACCTTCACTTCTGTCTTCCTGTCTCTCAAAGTGCCTCTTTTCCATTCTAAAGAGAACTAGCTATGAGGAACACACACATACTTGAGTCTTGAATAAGGAGGTTTTCTCCTTTTCTCCCACCTCCCCAATCCTGCAATTTAAAAGATCTGGTTTCAGTTATTAGAGATTTGACTGATCAGCCATTTAAAATGCCTTTTAAGGTACAAGAACATTTCTTGTATTTTGCAGTAGTGCCTATTGATCTATGTCAAAACAATATTTTTAGAAGGATTCAGTGTAGATAATGAAAACAGGAAGAGAAGTTGACCCGCTAGATCAACCTGTAATCTCCGTATCAGTGGGCAGCTTTATTTAGTAGTGTAGAAACTAAATTTAAAAAGTAATATGTTTAGCTGTAAAAAATATTTACATGAGTTAATTTTTAATTCTTGGTGCTCCCAGGCAAGAGTTCATCCTTGACCGTCGCTTTGTGGGAACAGTCAGAGTCGTAACCTAATAAATAAATGAATCATGTTTAGAGAAAAGGCATCTCATGACTTTAGAATTTAGAAATTATCCTTTCTTCTTATACTGTGTCCAGGGGTCCATTTTGGAGCTTCCAAATTACAATGAAGTAACACTTGTTATTTGAGCCAAAATTTATCGATGAACGAATTGTCGCTTGCCTTTGAGCCTGATTGTCTGATTTTTAATCTGGTGACTTCATCCCCGAACAGATACTATATCCATCCTGCCGTGTTGTCTGCTAACAATGTGCCAGTAGAATGGTTCATACAATAGTCTATTCATTGGGCTCTGCGAATTGTCCAAATTCGGGCATTGAAGAACAATCCACTTTTAGACATTGATTATTCTATTTTTTATTAGTTTTAATTTGCATACAAACTTCACCAATGTAAGTGTGTAATTCTTTGTTTTGAAGCTCTAAATCACAACCACCATCAAAACAAAGAATTTCCCATCATCCCCTAAATTTCTTATTTCCTTTTAATTCAATACCTAAAGAATTTCTCAGTTTTTTTCCTTCATCTCAAACAGGATGGCTAGAAAGGACTGGATTTGGGTACCCCTCTCCCCAAGTCCTTTCCCCAGAGCAGCCTCTGGTAGGAGCAGAAGGTTCATTGTCCTTTAGTTTGATTCTGCTCTCCTCCCCTTGCTGGAATCACTAGGGGATTTTTCTCTGATTCTTAGTGGAAGACCCAGTGAAGCTATAGGAGGTCAAGCCAGGAGTTTGCCCCTCTCTCATCTCTGGGTGGTCCAGAGCTTGTAATTCTCAGCGGTGCTTACAGAGATTCTCCCGTGGGTAATTCCTGACATATCCAGGTTTTTAGACCCTGACAGTGCCCATCGAGGTTTCCTCTCAGGTCCGGTGAGGTAGCTGTTACTCCTGACACCAAGTCTCCAGTCTGTTGGTAGAGCTTTGCTCCATTGTCCCCTCTTTTCCCATCCAAGAAGAAGTGTTGATTCTTCAGACTTCAGATTTGTCTTGTTGGGTTGGACTGGTGACTTCTTCATTTTTTTTAAGATTTATTTTTGCATGTAAGAACTAGGGGTCCAGGCCAGAGGCACCAGGGATGAGAGGACTCACCAAAGAAAGATTGGGGAGCAGAACAGGTGAATATACCTAAACACACTGCTGAGGGGAGCAGCAGAGAGACAGAGAGGTCTGCTGTGCCATGTGGGAAGCTCCCTGGCCGGGGATCGAACTCAAGCCACAGTGGCTGGCGATAGCTTGATGGCACTGAGACTTTAACACCTGTGCCCCCAGGGAGGCTCCTTCAGTGGGAATATTGTGTGTTTCATTGCTCTCTTAATGTCTGTTTAATCTGTATACAGCCAGCCTCTCCTTATTCCTAAGATTGATAATTTCTGTCTTCTCTCTTTTTATCCTTGTTCAGTCTGGTGAAAATTGTATCAATTTTATCGATCCTCTCAAAGAACGAGTCTTTAGTTTCATTAATTTTCTCTAAATTTATTTCTGCTTTTAGTTGTTTTCTCTCTGCTTTGGGATAGAAGTGTTATTTTATGATTTTCAGTTTCTTCAGGTGGTAACTTGGATGCTGAATTTGAGATTTTTCTTTTTTCCTCATGTAAGTATTTAATGCTATAAATAGTCCTGCTAAGCATTCTTGCCTTTGTGTGTAACTGAAAGATGCAGAGAAATTGTGTTTTCACTTTTATTTAATTTAAAAATAATATAACCTCCCTGTGATGTCTTAATTTGTCTTAGTATCTTTTTAGAAGAGTGCTGTTTAATTTCCAATTATTTGGATGTTTTCCAGTTACCTCTCTGTTGTTTTTTTTCTTTATTCTAATATAATTCTTATGAATTCAGAATCCATATTTTTATGATTTCTGTCTTTTGAAATATATTTGCATTTTCAAGACAATAT
The DNA here is from genome assembly GCA_004024925.1 of Scalopus aquaticus. Classification (NCBI taxonomy): domain Eukaryota; kingdom Metazoa; phylum Chordata; class Mammalia; order Eulipotyphla; family Talpidae; genus Scalopus; species Scalopus aquaticus. Next base: position 11,204 of record PVIJ01015725.1, read on the forward strand.
TTGCCTTTTCTATTTCTTGTCACATTTACCATTTCAGGTGCTCTTTTATTCCCCAGCATCTGGCCACATTTCTCTTTAGTATCATTTTGCTACTGTCCGGAGAACTGACTTAACATTTTTTTCGTTCAGCCCAATGCAACAAAATCTCCCAAACTCAGGATGTCTGAAAAAGTCTTTGATTCACCATTAGGCTTGAAAGATTTTTTTGGTGGGTATAAAATCCTTCTCTGCCCCTCTTTCACTCAGTAACCAACTGGTTGGCAGTATTTCTGAAGTGAAATTATCGTCGTTTTTGTGTTGCTATCTATAATGAAACGTATTTTCTTTTTTTAAAATTTTTTAAAAGATTTATTTATTTATACATACAAGCTGGGGTACAGGCCAGATATGTGGGGCAGTGAGAGGGTCCACCAGAGACAGAGTGGGGAGCAGAACAGGCAGATCATAAATACACTGCTGAGGGGAGCAGCGGGCGAGGCAGGAGAGGTCTGCCGCACCATGTGGGATTCTCCCCGGCTGGGCGTCGAACTCACATCGCGTGTTGCCAACAGCTCCACAGCACAGCGCTCAACTGCTGTGCCACCAGGGAGGCCGACGAAACATAATTTTCTATTGCTGATTTAAAAATAGCTTCTTTGCTAAGATTTCTCGGCAATCTGATGATGGTCCAGGCTTTTGTTTGTTTTTCTTTTTATTTAATCAGCTTTGCATTGAGTTTCTTGGATCTCTAATATACGGTTGATATCAAACCAAACATTTGTATGATTATCTTTTTAAATTTTTGGCTGTCTCTTGCTGTCTTTCCTAAGACGTCCATTCCCCAGGTGTTTGCCTGCTTTGTGTTTTCTGCAGCTCATGTTAGCTACCCACTTTCTTCAAACCTTTTACCCTCTGTTTGATTTAGGTTCAATTCTATTGCTATGTGTCCATTTTCTTTAATCTGTTCTTATGCATTTAATTGAATGCAGGGTTATTTCCTTTCTCTTTTTTACTTTATTATTGGAAGTCAGATTCTTTAATCCATAGTGAAGTTCATTTAAGTTGCCTCAGCATGGATCCAAGAATCTCAGAGATTTCCTTCCCCATCACCATCCTTTATAGCCCTCCAAACCTTCTTTCTTGCCCCTCCCCCTTAGCCTCTAATACCTTAATTTGTTTATTAGTGTCTGCTATATTTTATAAGTATTTCACTTTATCAAATTGCCTGCTGTGGAAATGCCCAGTACTTGTTTGTGTCATTCACAATTGCTTAACTATACCCGATTCCCTCAAATTCCTTCCATGTTGCTCTAAGTGGCAGCAGTTCATCTTTCTTTATGGCCGAATAGTATTCTATTTACGAGTAGACCACATCTCCTTGATCCATCATCTTAGTTTGTCTCCCTGTCCTTGCTGTTGTAAATTGTGCTGCCATAAACACTGCAGAGCATGTAGTTTTTTGAGTTGGTCATTTCATGGTCTCTGGGTAGTTATCCAAGAGTGGGATTACTGGGTTATACGATATTTCCATTTTCAGTTTTTTTAAGTTAAATGCAGATTGCTTTCTGAAATGGTTATACCAGTTTACGTTCCCACAAACTGTGTAATGGGATTCTTCCTCCTCCACCTTCCCTTTAGCACTTGTTAGGGACCTGCTGAGATGACTTCTCATTGTGGTTTTGACCTGCATCTCCCTTGCTAAAAGCGATGGCAAGCTCTCCCCCATGTATCTGTTGGCCTTCTGGGCATCCTCTTTGGTGAATTGTCTTTTCAAGTCTGCTACCCATTTAATAATTGTGTTTTTTGTTATTGCTGTTGTTGTTAAATTAAGTTTTTGTGTATTTTGGATTTTAACCCCTTGTTTGTTGTACAATATGTAAATGTTTTCTCCCATTCAGTGGGATGTCTTTTTCATCTACTTACATTTCCTTTCACCATGACTAAGTTTCTTAATTTGAAGAAAAATGGACTGTTTTATTTTGCTTTTGTTTCCCTTGCTATAGGGTCAAGGCTCCAAAAACATCTTTAACAGTGATATCAGAAAATGTCTCCCCAATATTATATATTTCATCATTGCAGGTCTTATTGTAAGAGGGTGGTCCTCAGGAAAGGGGAGTATTCCAAGTTCCCTGCCCCACCAAAGAGAGGGTGGAACTGACCAGGAGAGATAAGAAGTTGGAAAAAAGGAAAGGGAAAAAGAAAAGAAGGAAGGAAGCAGGATAGAGAGCCAGAAGAAGCAAAAGGAACAGAGACACATGTAAAGAAGCTGTACTGGCCTGGACTGATTGAAACAGATGTGGGTGAGAGACCTGTGGGGAGGTTGACAATGACAATGTTGATCTTGATTTTGATTTTGTTCTTTTATTCCCAGAAGTGTCTGCCAGTTTTTGACCCTTTTCTATGGGTCCCTGCCAAAAGGTGCTTTAGACTTGTGGCAGGCTTTTGGGCCTTGCTTTGGGCCAATCCCGTTTGGGTGGACTTTTGCCCACAAGGTGATGGGTAACTTTGGGTGCTTAGTTTAGAAACTATATTCTTTGTCTTTTTTGTATTATTGCACTAATTGTATTAAAGTTTCTTTTCACTAAAGGACTTATATGTTTTGTCTTGATGTGGCAAATGGCAGAGTCTATTTAAAAGGGGCAGGTTTGGGGTTCTGGGGTGCCCCTCTCCCTGCCCTGTAACATTATGTCTAAGTCATTATCTCATTTTGAATTTATTTCTGTGTTTGGAATTAGAGAGTGATACGACTTAATTATTACATGTGTGGTCATCTAGGTTTTGCAGCACCATTTTTAAGGAGACTACCCATTGTATAGTTATGGCTCCTCTATCATGAATTAAGTGTTAGTATATACATGGATTTATTTCTGGACTTTTTATTTTGTTTCATTGATGCGTGTTTTTAGTTTTATGCCAGTACCATATTGTTTTAATTATGGTTGCTTTACAGTTAGCTTAAAGTCAGGTAACATGATGTTTTCATGACTTTCCTTTTTTGTAAGGGTTGCCTTTGCTATTTTAGGCCATTTATGATTCTATATAAATGTTAATACATTTTTAAAATATTTATTTATTTTTGCATACAAGCTGGGGTGCAGGCCGGAGGTGTGGGGCAATGAGAATTTTCACCAGGGACAGAGTGGGGAGCAAAACAGGCAGATCAACTGAAATACACTGCTGAGGGGAGCAGCGGGTGAGGCAAGAGAGGTCTGCTGCGCCATATGGGAATCTCCCTGGCAGGGCATCGAACTTGCACCACAGGTGCCAACAGCTCCACAGCACTGCACTTAACCCATTGCACCACCAGGGAGGCCCATAAAAGTTAATATAGTTTGTTCAATTTATTTGAAGGATACTTTTGGTATTTTGACAGGGATTGTATTAAATTTATATGTCACTTTTGGTAGAATTGTCACTCTGACTGCTTTGATTCTCCCCATCCATGAGCGTGAAATGTCTTCCCATCTCCTTATACTGTAATCTAAGTCCTTTAATAATGTCTTACAGTTTTCATTGCCTGAGTCCTTACCTCTTTGGTCAAGTTAATTCCAGTGTACTTTTAAATTTAAATATTGTATTTTTTATCTGTAGAAATTCCATGTTATGTAATTTTCCATTTATTTAATCACATGGACGTCACTTTCCTCTACCTTTTTAATATATGCAGAAATATTTATAATAGGTCCTTCCTTGTCCGTATAACAGATCAGATCCCTCTCTGCCAAGTCAATCATAATGGATTTTTTTTTCCTCCTAATTTTGGGTCAACTTCCCTTGCTTTGTTGTTATATTTTTTAATCAATGTTTACTCTGCTGGGCAGTATGCATTTTATTTTGTTGGTTGCTACACTTGCTGTTTCTTTTCATTGCTGTAGGAGCTTGTTCTGGTAAATAGTTAAGTTACTTGAAAGCAGTTTGTTCTGAAGTTTGCTTATAAGCTGTATTAAGTCAGGTCCTTTTGTAACCTGTATTAAAGGGGCAATCTGGGTCTTCTATTAAAACAATACCTTTTTGAGGATGCTACTAATTGCCCTGTGCAGGTGGGAACACAAATGATCCTCCATCCTATTATCAGCTTTCAAATATTCAAATACCACAATCATCTGGTGTTTGTGTTTCTACTTCTGACTTATTTCACTTAGCTTTACCTCCTCCACTTCCATCCATATTATTGCAAATGGCAAGATTGCATCTTTGAATAGCTGAGTAGTGTTCCATTGTGTTTATCCGCTCACTTACCCTAGGGCACTTAGGTTGTTTCTGTATCTTGGCTGCTGTAAATAGTGTTGCAATTAAAATAGGAGTGCATATCAACCTTCAAATGAGTGTTTTTTACATTCTTTGGGTAGATGCCTAGGACTGGGACTGCTGGATCACATTGTGAAAATCTGTGTTTAATGCAGTGAGAAACTTTCCTGTGTAGTTCAGATTTTGAAGTCATTTGAAAAATGACTGCTGATTTATTTGAGATCTTTCACCAACTCATGTCAATTACTATGGGGTCTTTAAAGAAAAGGTTTTGTGCACCACATCACCTAAATTTATTCAGAGTATACCATCCAAATATACTTAAAATGTTGTGCCTATTATCAAATAGTGAGATAGCAAAGAAATCTTATTTTCCTCCTAAAATCAGTATAATATTTCATCACATCATCAAATTCAGTTTGAACTTTTGTATTATATTTATATAATTTAGTAATTGATTTTTTAAATCTGAGATTTACAGTAATTGATACTGTAAATCTCATGACTGTCCTTATTACAAGGTACTAAAAATGTCCTTTTCTTTTTATTATTTGATTTAATTTTCTGAATCATTCCCTGTTACAATTAAACATAAGAATTTGGATATTGAAGGAGAAATCTGTATAAATGTGGTGTGAATGAAGGAAAATATTAAAAGAAAAATTTAGTTAGGTTCATTTGACACCAGTTGGTGTAAAAAGCAAGGCTGACATACTAAGTGTTTTCTGTGATAAATCCCCAGGAAATTTGTTTGAATTAGTAGATTGGAATGTGTTTCAATTAACATATGGTTTGTTTCTATGCAAATAAAGGCTTCTCCAGTGCTTAAGGGAATGTTTGAAAAGTTCATTTAATTACAATAGTTGCAAGTATTACCTCTGAAATCTGTTTACCCCTGTATTTATACATATCTTTTGTTTTATCCATGATCCTTCATTTCAAGTAAGCTATTCTAAATTATTATAATAAAAGTAATACAGCAGTTATCTCTAAGCAGTAGGAATAAGGGTGACGTAAATTTTCTCCTTTAGATGTTATTTTATAAACTTTAGGCACTTATTAACCTTGTCTCTAAATAAATAACGCTTATCCACATTGAAGGTAAAAATGCCCCAAAACTTCCTTTCATCAAACATTTACTTTTTCACAATCAAATTGTAAGTCATGGTATTTTTGCAAAGAAAAAAAGCATGGTGATATTTCTAGAGATTGTTTCACCTGTAGCATATTTGCTTTAAAATACTGGAATGCTGAGATGAACTTATCTCTGAAACTTTTTCCACTTTGAATTTTCCAGCTGGAGAAATTGAGGTTCGACAAATATTTGGAGTCAGTAATATAACCTATTGCTTCCCTAGGTCATGATTTAATACTTGCTGCCATGTTATGATACCTCTGACTCTGTTTTTTTTTTTAGTGCATTGACCTTGTCTGGGTGAGGACAAGACAGAGTAAGGTCATGGATTCATCAAGTAGCTAGATAGGATGTCTTTGCTCTAATTGAGGCTTTTAGCTCCCAGAAATTCCATTAGTATTTGTCCAGTTTCCCTCTGTGACCTAATTAAATTTCCTGGGGATATTCTGATAGCCTCATTTACCTTGTTTTCAATGAGCGTAAACAAACAAGACATTCTGGATTTTGAAAGTTGAGCTGCCCTGTTATTGATATCTAGCAGCTGAGTTTGGGCATTCAGGAGATTATCGATCATATCAAAGTCTCTTTTTGAGGCTACCTGTATTTCTAGGTAACTGGCTCTGTAAAAGTCTATAAACCAGCTCTGGGAAGTGTCAGCTAAATAATTTTCTGTTTGTAGATTTATGTCTTAGGCATTTTATATCTGGAAGAAATACTGTATTAAAGCCACTCTGTCATGTTAAGTGGTTAATTTAGAATATCACATTAATTAATAGTAGATGTTGAGTTTTGCCTAGAGTCGATTTTGTGCCATGGAAGTTTTTACTTTTTTTTAGTTTTATCCATCTAGGTGCTGATAGTGCTGAAGTTTTGATTACTGAAACTGTTGTCACTTATTTGGTTAGATTTCATCTTTTTATTTTTAATTGGTGTTTCAGAAATACGTATCATAATTAAGACAAAGTGAATTCATGAGAATCTGAGGTTTCATTTTTGAATGTTCCAAAGCAAAAAAATTTTTTTTTAAGATTTATTTATTTATACATACAAGCTGGGGTACAGGCCAGAGGCGTGGGGCGGTGAGAGGCTTCACCAGAGACAGAGTGGGGAGCAGAACAGGCAGATCAGAAACACACTGCTGAGGGGAGCAGCGGGCGAGGCAGGAGAGGTCTGCCCGCCATGTGGGATTCTCCCTGGCTGGGCGTCGAACTCGCGTCGCTGCTGCCGACAGCTCCACAGAGCAGCGCTCAACCGCTGCGCCCCCAGGGAGGCCCCCAAAGCAAAAATTTTGATGCCAATGAGTCATGTCTACAGAGTCAATATATACTACCTCTTTTATACCATCCTTTACTTTCCCTCATTCCTCACCATTGTTTAATTCACGGACTATTACAGCTGAAAAGATCTTTAGAAAATTTCCTATTCAATCTTTATACTATAAAAAGATATTTTCAGAGATTAAGAGATTTGTCTATATTAGCTCTGTTGATCTTTGGTAGTACTAAGTTTTCTTCAAAGGATGGCTAGAAATCTCAAAGCTCACTTCAGTCATCCTAATCTAGTTTCTTTTCTGTTGTTCGAAGGAGGTAGAGAGTCACATTCTTGGAGAATCCCAGTAATGATTTAAGGGGAGGAGGAGGGCGAGGGCAGCGGCGAAGACGACAGGCCAAAAAGTTTTTCAGAGTGTCCACTCCGCTTGGACTTTAAATAAGTGGCAAGATCCTTGGGTTCATAACTACAAGTCTCTACTTCCATGTGTGTAGCCAGTATAACTGGGGCAGAAAGAGATCAAATCTCCCCTCTAGGATTCAGGGTTCCTGTCGTGCTATTATCCAAAGCCCTTGGAAATGGTGATCTAGGCAGGTACTGTAGAGTACCTGCCACAGCTACCGCTGCACAGGTGCCATGCTCTTAGATGGCCTGTGTGATGCCCTCGCCAGCTGGGTCAGTGAGGCAAGGATGTGCCCTCCCACGTCCTATCCTGCCCCATCCTGTCCTATCGACAAAGTGGTAAGAAACAGATGTGTCTTCTCTTTCTCATGCTCTTGGTCGACTGAGGCATCTGGGGCCTCAGGAGTCAGCGAGCTTCCCAGTAGAGTGGCTTTGGGGAAGGGGACAGCCCAGGAGTCAGGAGCATTCTTCATGAACTAACCAGAATGATCCCGAAGCCACCCCCACACTGGTGCTGATGTGGTACAGCCGCCGACATGACAGCGACTCAATGGCATCTCGGCTCAGTCCTGTCAAGGAGAAAGAATACACTTATTCCTCTCACTGCCTGCATCTGTTTCCCTGTGTCTAGAAATGAAAAAATAGCCTCATTTATATCGTGAAAAGTTGGAAAGGAAAAGAGTGTTATGAGGAAAGATAAAAGCAGTGTTTTTGAATCATTGTTTATATTTATAAGGCATATCATTGTTTATCTCTCAAGCAGTTTTCCCATCTCACATGAGATGTATCGTCTGCTTCCTGGTGCCTGTTGTCCGGACGGGGTGACTGATTTATGGAACATGTTGCCACTGAATCCGGAAGCCTTCTCCCCAGCTAGCCCTGTGAACGTGAGACAGTGCCCTCTCAGCTCCGTTTGGAACTCACTGCCCTGTTAGTCCAGGCCTTTTGTGATAGGCTTTCCTCAAAATATTAACATTTATATACAGGGCACACTCCTGAAAATCATTTCCCTTATGTTAGGATTTGGGGTATGATGAAATCTAAGACGGTAGATGAAAATCCAGTATAATATGGAGGCTTTCCTTTTATATTTGTTTAATTATTCTCAGGTCTCACTAGTGGTAATAATAATAATAGTATTAGGCAGCGTTGTTTGAGTCAACAGGGTGTAAGTGGCTCCACTTACGGAATATTCCTCAATCCTCATGAACTTGCTCAATCCTCATGAAGAATGTATGAAATCACTGTCATTTACAGAGGAGGAAGAGGGGGGCGAGCCACTAGGTATCTACCTGCCTTTCCACAGGTAATGGCTGGTGCTCAGATGTGTATTGACTGCTGTTACCCACTGTACTCCGTAGCCTCTCAGAGAGACGGGGCATTGGTATAGAAAAGAAGAGACACTTTGCATCTTGGCTCTCTTTTATTGAGACGGCTGTGTGACAAGCAAATGATAAAGCATAGATTTAATGAGAAATTAGGGCACTGGGTCCCTCGCTTTGGGATAAGCAAGCTGACAGAGAAAGAGGGACGGGAACTGCTTCCTGACCATTTTGCACAGACCTCATGTCAACCCCCGCCCCCCAAAACCAGAGAAATCGTTTTTATCGTTGCGTTTTAAAGCAAGACAGATGAAACTCAAAAATGTCCAGTCACTTTCTTGTCTAAGAATAAATGCTGGATTTGAACTAGCCCTTTTAGACAAAATAGCAGATTGCCCCATTCTTATCCACTCAGCATAGTAAGAGGGTCTTCTTGGAAGGAGATTGATCATGGGCCACTGATTGAAATTAACACTTTGTGGTCCGCTCACATATTAGTACGTGTTTTTGTCACCAGTATCAAGTGGCTGCTCACGTATTCATACATGTTCATCTAGTCTCCATTTTTTCACGCCACGGTGGATTTATTTGGAATTATTAGGGGCTATTTCTTTGATCGTACTCAGTCTAGAAGCTGTACACACTATTTTGGTGAAAGTGTAAGGTGTTTTATGAGAGATATTACAGTTTTTTTAATATCCAGTCGTTCAGGAGTTGTGTGTGTTTTATTGACTGCTTACACCATTCATGCGGTGGCACAGAAAATGGCTGGCCCCAAGGGCTGGTAAATTTAAAGGGCACCGGCACACAGAGTGTTAACATGGCCAGAATCGAGCCTTGGATTGTGTGGCGTGGGAGGAGGTAGAAGAGGGATGAAAGGCACAGATGGGACTCAGAATTGGGCAAGTAATAAAAGGGAGGATGCATTGTATCGAAGACTTTGCGTTATTTTGAAGGACGTGAAGGGAATCCTGTCACCTTTCAGGCAGAGAGAAAGGCCACAGATAGAAATTTGAGAGCCCCTATCAACAAATAAATGAAAAAATGAAAAACCAAGAGAAAAGGGGAGTTTCAGTCTAAGAATGAGAATTTGAATAAATTAACTGAGAAAAATAGTATCTACTGCAATACAACATTAAGCTAAGTTTTACGACAAATGCAAAGGAATATCAAATGTGCTTTCTGCAATTCAGCACACCTTTAACGGTACAGTATGTGTCATTTTGAAGCAATGTGGCCCAGATAACAGGTCAGCTAAGACATCACATGATAATGATTATGAGCAAAGTAGAGAAATCCAAGTAAAATGGTGACTTTCAGCATAGCTGTCTAATCCTGTCTTCCCACGTCTAAATTAAATTTCTAATCTGTGCAAAAAATCTGAGATAATCAACTTAAAATTGTGGGTTTCTGCCAAACATAGTACATAGGAGATTGAATTTCACCAAGTATTTATTTCATCTGTGTCTCTTCATAGAGGAATATTCCGTAAGTGGAGCCACTTACACCCTGTAGTATCCCTAGAACTACACAAAAATCGACAACTGAAAGAGGTAATGTTTGTCCAAGAGAATTTCTAACTCACTTGCATTTTGGAGGTGCAGGCTGAGCTCCAGGAAGTCAAACCGAGAAAAGAATTAGACTTTTGGGGGGGCCTTTGTTCTGCCTCTTCTTGAAACAACGCAAGGGGAATGTTAGGGCAAATGGCTCCTGTGTTGTTCTGACCGCGTCTACGTCCCTATCTGAAACTTACACCCCGGTGCATGAATATGAGCCTTGTACCCCAGCTCTTTCGAGCCAAGATTAATTGGTCTAGAGTAACACATCGCTAATACAAGGGCAATTAAGACCTAATTAAGACTTGGTATAAAAGACTCACCGATGCAACCATTGCCTTACTTTATCAGATCCATTTACATCCATTCATTGCCTTCCTGTCAAAAACTAGAACTCAGAGACTGTTTCTGTCCCATGTCAGTGGAGGGGGGCTTGGTGGCCACGTGGTCCCCTAGAAAGGGGGTGGGAGGGTACATGCAGAAACAGCAGAAACAGGGCCTCCCTGGTGGCGCAAGGGGTTAAGCACAGCGCTATGGAGCTGTCGGCAGCGGTGGCGCAAGTTCCATGCCCCGCCGAGGAGATTCCCACAGGGTGCAGCAGACCTCTCCTGCCTCCCCGCTGCCCCCTCAGCAGTGTGTTTCCGTCGATATGCCTGTTCTGTTCCCCACTGTGTCTCTGGTGAACCCTCTCGCCGCCCCACACCTCTGGCCTGCACCCCAGCTTGTATGCAAAAATAAATAAAATCTTAAAAAAAAAAAGAAACAGCAGAAACAAAGAAACAAAGACATGAGCTGAACTGCAGTGGTAACTCCTGGCAGATCTGGATTTCTTTGCACAAAGGCCTTCTCCATGAGCTCAGTAAGACTCTGTATACCTTGAAATAATTCCCTTTTCATGGGAAATAATTTGGAAAGTTTTATGATGCTTGTGGCAGGACGTGCCCTGGCTGAAACAGGTCAACCAAAAAAAGGAACGAGTTGGGACTTGCACGAACCCGCCCGGGACACCGTCACTTCCTCGGTCGGATACTGCAACAAACACGCAGATAAATAAAAATGACTATTTTTTTCTTCAGCTGGGTCTTCAAGTTTTGAAATAAGAAACCCAGTTAACACTGACCAGAAGTTCTGCAGATTAATGAGATGGTAAGAGCTGTTATCATTACGGATTTGGATGCCATCGCGGCTCACTTCGATTCCAGCCTGCTTCCAACCCGAGAAAAGCTCAGGTGTTAGGGGTGGGACGCAGAGGCCTGTGCCTTTGCTAATGTTGCTAATGCGGGACTCCGGGAGTCCTCCTCTGGCCGGGCCGTGAAGGGACCCGCGAGGAGAGCCGGGAAAGGCTGGCGGGAAATCTTCATGGGTCAATTCAGGGCTTGTCAGAAGTCCGGAATTTGGTCATCAAATCTCACCTGACGCCAGGTGGGACTGGGAAGTCCAGTCTGGCCAAGCCAATCAGAGGAAAGGAGTAAATGGTGAGCGACCAGCCTGCTGGGGCCTTAATATCTCAACCCCCTGGACTGGGTTATCTTAAAACACCTTCTCTGTTAAACGCCTAGAATTCTGATCATCTCTCACTATCTATAGATCTGTCTGTCTGTGTCTGTCTACTTGTATATTGTGGACATATTATCTTTCAAGGAAAATAAAGGAGCAACTTCATCCAGTTCCCAGCCTCCTCAGAACAACTGCCATTCTCTGATGTAGCGACTACAGGAAACGGAACATTTTCTGTGCATGTCCCATGCGCGTTCTAATTCATGATGTATGAACACACAGTGTCTGTGAAGCTGCAGCACGGAATCTTTCTGACACCTCGTCTGAGACAGGAGATTGCATGGAAATGAAAAACAGATTCCAAAGAGTTGTTGAAATACTTAGCGGTCATTACAGATAAAACAATGCGACGTGCCCACCTGTCTGCATCTCACCAGGGCAGCGGCTGAGCCAAGGACACAGCGCTGGCTGTTTGGGCCTGGAGTCTGCCCTGAGCAGTGTGAACACACTGGTGTGTCACCTGCCAGTAGGGTAATGATGTTAGCATAGTACAGAATTCGCCTTGATCCATACACTTTTTCTCCCAACCTGTTAAGTTCTTATTATTTTTAAAGATTTATTTATTTATGCATACAAGAACTGGGGTGTAGGCCAGAGGTGTGGGGTGTGAGAGAATTCACCAGAGACAGAGTGGGGAGCAGAACAGCAGGATCTACTGAAGTACACTACTGAGGGGAGCAGCGGGGAGATGGGAGAGGTCTGCTGCGCCCTGTGGGAAGCTCCCTGGCTGGGGATCGAACTCGTGCTGTGGTGGTTGCAATAGCTTCATAGTGCTGAAACTTAACCCCTGCACCACCAGGGAGGCCCCCCGTTAAGGGTTTATCCCTATCAAGTAAGTGTATTTAACCATAAAATACACTCAAACAGGGTTTCTGCATGCCAGAGAGATGGTTTTCTGTCCAAGTCCCCAAGCATTTCACACTCTTTGGGAATCCCAGTTCTCACCAGACACTCTCTACAGTGCTGCTCTGTGCAGTGGGGCTTACTGTGCTCTATTCATGCTGTAAATGCAATGTGTCTCTTAAAGCATCTATTTTATTAGGTCTTTTTTTGCCAGTGAGAGAGGTGCGGAGTTGCAGTTGTAGTTCGAAGGCTTGGCCCTCACCTCTGTTTTTCTTATACACCCTATTATTTTTATTAATGTTACAGAATGTGACGTTCTCAGCACTGGGTTTGCTCCATTCGCGAAGATACACTTCTCTTTTCAATATAGCTGCCAAGACCCAATCCAAACTCCCTCACAGAAAATGGAAATGTGTTGAGTCCCATAACTGCATTGCCCAGGGGATTTGCAGGCACACCTTAGTCACAGCTTTTAGGAATCCATCCCTCTTCTTCTCTCAGCTCATCACTCAACGGACCTTCGTTTGAAGGCAGGCATTTCTGACCAGGCAGATCAAGTGGGCCTGTCCCGACGAAGGTTCGTTTTCCTGTTATCGAGATATAGATGAGTCTGGAATGCTTTGCTGGAAAGAAATAGCACAGTCAAAAGAGGTGATTAAGGAGACTCAAATCAGGAAGGTGTTGGAAGTTTCAGGTGTGGTAGCGACAGCTCGTGGAGTGAGGGCAGCGCTGACAGAGGGCCACCAGCCCGAGCTGTGTCCTGCATGGCAGGACACCGAGGCTGCCCCCTGCAGACCAGCATGGCAGAACCCAGCGCTTTTCCCACTCTCTGTTCTTCCGGCACCTCCCATGAGCCAAAGCCGGCGGGTAAGCGGACCCGCTTGAGGAGGTCATGGAGGGCCGCTTCCAAGCCACAGAGCAAGGTGAGAAGTAAATGAGGGGGAAATGGAGAAAGCGTGTCAACGTACCCGCTGTAGCCAGTTGAGTAGAAAGGGAGTCTGTCTTCACGCAGATAGACGTGCTGTTCCGGAGCCTTCTCTGTCCCTGTGTGGACACCGGTGTGTGTGCATGGGGGCAGGGCAGTGCGCTCCACAGCTGGGGCCAGAGCTCGTGGAAGGGGCAGGAGTTTCACAGAAAGAGTTTTGGGAATCCAAGATGCTGACAGAGTAGGAGGGGAACATGGTGGTTCGTGTGCCTACTTTTGAGACACAGATTTCCCCTTGTGGTGATGTAGCTCGGTAGACGCCAAGTACTTAGACTCATGCCAACCAAATCATCCAGTTTTTCACGGAGAAGACAGGAGATGAAACACTGAGGCAAAACAGAGGTATTTACCACTCTTTTCCTTTGGAGAAATGAGCCAAATCTTTTTTTTTTTAAAGATTTATTTTTATTTATTTATACATACGAGCTGGGGTATAGGCCAGAGGCGTGGGCAGTGAGAGGGTTCACCAGAGACAGAGCGGGGAGCAGAACAGGCAGATCAGAAATACACTGCTGAGGGGAGCAGCGGGCGAGGCAGGAGAGGTCTGCCGCGCCATGTGGGATGCTCCCTGGCTGGGCGGCGAACCCGCATCGTGCGCTGCGGACAGCTCCACAGCTTAGCGCTTAACCGTGCGCCACCAGGGAGGCCCGCCAAATCTTTTTTTAAGGGACAAGTGTAGAAGATGGAGGAATAGAATAAGGCCTGATACCTGGAGAAAGAAAGAGTCCAGGCCACCAAAAGCTATAGTAGTGGGTAAATACTAGTACAAGGGAAGTTCTTAGCAAATTGTTTTGCCGGTGGAATCTTTGCCCTTAGTTTGTGAAAATGGTCATAGAAGATACCCCTGAGAATATAGGTGAATATATTCTCCCCTGAGAATATATTGCCCATCAGACCGAGTTCTTGCTCTGGGTCATCTCCTTTCCCACAGCAATTCATACCTTGAGAGAGCTCTAAGTGTCTCAGCACAGGCAGGGGCTTCTGCTTCCTTTTTAGCAATGTGGCAAAGCAAGCGGAAATGATGGCAGAAGCGCCAATCAGTCCAGTCCAGACAGGGCTTATGGGATATGCGCAGGTCAGCTTTGCACTGGACGCTTGTGGTTTTCCAGCTGTCTCTGAGGCTCTGCGAGTCCCACAGTGACACTTGTTGATGAGCGTCAGTCAACCAGGTCACCTCACTGAAAGCACTTTTTAAAATATTCATTTCTTTTTAACTGAGGTAGTATTGGGGTGCTCCCTTTGGGTGTTCCACCATAGGTCACCCACCCCTGGCTCGCTCACAGTCAGTCTGCCACCACAGATTGTTGGGTTTCCCTCCCTCTTTGTCCTTACCCATCCCTTGCCCTCCCCCCAATGCACACACTTTGCGCTTCAGTTCTGCAGTCAGCTATCAAGGGGTAGTCTTTAAGCTGGTGTATATCTGACTCTTAGTTACTTTATATCCCACATATTAGAAACACCACCTGGTATTTACCTTTTTCCTTCTAATTTCACTTAGCACTAATCTTTCAAGCTCCATCCATGTTGCCACAAATGGCATGAGTTCATCTTTTTGATCACTGTGTAGTATTCCATTGTGTGTATACACCACTTCTTTTTTTTTAAAGATTTATTTTTATTATGCATACAAGAGCTGGGCTATAGGCTAGAGCTGTGGGGGGTGAGAGAGTTCACCAGAGACAGAGTGGGGAGCAGAACAGGCAGATCCACTGAAATCCACTGCTGAGGGGAGCAGTGGGGAGACAGGAGAGGTCTGCTGCACCCTGTGGGAAGCTCCCTGGCTGGGGATCGAACTCTGCTGCAATGGCTGCCCATAGCTTGATAGTGCTGGGACTTTAACCCCTGCGCCACCAGGGAGACCTCACACACCACTTCTTCTTGGTCCACTCATGTGTTCTGGGGCACTTAGGTTGTTTCCATGGTTTAGCTGCTCTTGTTTTATCCTAGATTTGCTTTCTGAAGTTGTTCAAGACTTTTTCGAGAGTGTTGAGAGTTTGCCCTTTCAGCTCTTCCAGTGAGAAGAGTGTTTATTTTCCATGAAGACTGTCACTGCGTGTGTTTCAGAACCGGCCTCCCATTCTAAGGGGAACAAGCTTGTTTAGTTGACCCCTCTTGTGTTACACCTGAGAGGATGGTGACTCCTATCACTTCGGTTCTGACCTAGACCCATCTGTCTGGGCCTGGGGATTTGTCTGGGAGAGAGAGGCCTTCCAATGTGAAGTGGGGTACTTCAGCTTTAGCAAAAGCCAAAAAGAGTTGATGGCGTGAAATACATGGTATTCCATAGTTCCTGTTAGAATAACCTGCAACCCCTCTCAAAGGAACATCCAAGCCTGAGAGGCCCACCTGGTTTCCTCTGGACAAAATGTGCAGCTCTGTTCTGTGACTGAGGAGCAAAAATAGTCTAGCTATGCCACAGACGCAGAGACTACTGCTTTCTTACTCAGCTTTCTTTTTTTTTTTTTTTTAAAAGACTTACTTATTTATGCATACAAGCTGGGGTGTAGGCCAGAGGCGTGGGGTGGTGAGAGGATTCCCCAGAGACAGAGTGGGGAGCAGAACAGGTGGATCCACTGAAATCCACTGCTGAGGGGGGCAGCAGGGAAACAGGAGAGGTCTGCTGCGCCTGTGAGAAGCTCCCTGGCCGGGGATTGAACTCGTGCTGAAGTGGCTGCGGACAGCTTCATAGGCTGAGACTTAACTGATTGTGCCACCAGAGAGGCCCGTCTTTCTTACTCAGCTTTCTTTGTGCTTTCTCCTTAGCTTCTAGGGTGCACTCGTGACTTACTGCCCTTGTTCTCGAGAGAGTGATGTCTAAGGAACGTTCTAGTGCCCACTCTTTCCTAAGCCAAGAGTAGAAGGCTGTGGCATGACAGACACTACGCAACAAAGGAGAACCTTCTTGTGAGGCTAGGTGTCCCTTGTGATAAGTATGTTACATATTTATTGATTTAGAGTCACACCAGGTTTCCGTCCTTAACTATTTTTTTTTTAAGATTTATTTTTTTATTTATACATACAAGCTGGGGTACAGGCCAGAGGCGTGGGGCAGTGAGAGGGTTCACCAGAGACAGGGGGAGCAGAACAGGCAGATCAGAAATACACTGCTGAGGGGAGCAGCGGGCGAGGCAGGAGAGGTCTGCTGCACCATGTGGGATTCTCCCCGGCCGGGCGTCGAACTCGCATCCCCGCTCCCCCGCTGCCGACAGCTCCACAGCACAGCATTTAACCGCTGCACCACCGGGGAGGCCCCGTCCTTAACTATTAATGTATTATTTTTGGTGTCGCTGGCGACCCAAGGAAGCCCCTCAACTACACACTAATGCGTGTCACCAGCTCGGGGTCCGGCGGGCCAGTCGTGCCCGGTCGGGTCAAACCATCAGCTGCGTGGCCAGTATCTGCAGTCACACTTAGCATTTTCTCTGTATTTCTTAATTTCAGAGAACTCTGCCCCCTAAAACCATGGTGAGTAAAATGTTCCATTCAGACCACAGTTACCATGACAACCGCAAGGCAAGCAAAGTATCCAGGTTTCCTCTTCATGATGAATTCACTGTATGTCTTGGGACCTGCTCCCCTTGGTGGTACTGGATCTCTGTGGGGGACAGGAGGACACTCAGCTCTGATGGGGGGCTGGGCAGGATTTCTGCAAGCTCCCCCCCCACCCGCAGCAGGTCTCGGTGGGTGTGGTGGGGTGCGTGGTCCCGTCCCTCACGCTCCCTTGCGACCCCAAGCCCGCAGGGAGGCCAGAACAGAAGGCACAACTGCCCCCTGGTTCTGGGAGCCGTGATTCCTGCCCCCCCACCCCCTCACCCCCAAGCCGTCTCGGTTACTCTCTGTGTGCTCCCCAGACTGAGCCCTAGCTGAAGTCCTCTCCTCCAGGCGCTGGCGTGGTAAAATACCTCCCAATTCTGGGAATCTAGAAACTCTGCAGAAGGGTATTGATGCTCTAGGATCCTACTGTGTGCTTCTCCATTCGAGGGACTCCAGTTTTCTGGAAACTTCCTCTCCTGGCCAACCTCAGACTACATTTAGATCAGGGTATTGAGCTCTCCTGAGTGTGTGCTCTATGCCGTGTGTTTCTGGAGGCACTGCAAGAAGGATTGAAGTGTTCAAAAGTGGAAATTGATGGCCTTTTAATTAAGCAATTTTAAAGAAGTTAACCTAATGAGAATCAGATACACTTGCATATGATATTAAGGCCTGCAGAAGATCGTTCAATGATACTGTCTTTGTTTCTAGTGACGAATGGTCAAGCGGCTGCTATTTTTTATTTTATGGACAAATAGGCAAAATGCATGGCCAAGGTGGAAAGGTTCCTGGCAGATGGAGAGCGTGATAGAACAGTGACGTAGGTGCGAGGCACGAAGAGGGCACTTGGGATATTTCATGCCTTGGATCTAAAATGTTTCCTCTTCCTGCCACACTTGTTGCTTTGTCAAAGCAGATGCTGATTAGCTAATGGCAATAGAGCTTGAAAATAATTGTTTATGAGTTCCTTTAAATCCGAGGATCTGGAAGGAAATCATCAAGAGGATCTCCTAAACCCTTTTATTAAAGATTTATTTATTTATGCATACAAGAGGTGGTTGGGTGGGGGGCGTGAGAGCATTCCCCAGAGACAGAGTGGGGAGCAGAACAGGCAGATCTACTGAAGTACACTGCTGAGGGGAGCAGCAGGAAGGCAGGAGAGGTCTGCTGTGCCATGTAAGTCAGCTCTCTGGGCAGGGATCGAACGTGTGCTGCAGATAGCTTCATAGTGCTAAGACTTAACTGCTTGCACCACCAGGGAGGTGCAATCCCTAAATCCCTTGTTTTCATGCGTACTATCTTGATTCTCCAGACAAGGACACTGGATTTTAATCTAGGGAATAGATGCTGTAGTCTTCCCACAGTACTTGACTGCCAAGATCAATTTCAAGGAATCTTGGATTCCCCAAAGGCTGTTAGATAGGTGAAGTGTTACTTGAGAAGAAAGGAGGTTCATGTCCCTTGATCCTGCAAACACTCTGACTGTTGGCGAAGCTCCCAGGTTTGACTGGATACGGGACTTTACATCCATCAGTGTTTATTGGACTACAACTAGGTTTCGGGCACAGTAGGTATCCAGTCAAGAAGAGGAAGATGCAGTTCTGGTTTCCTTGCCCTCACGCACAAGATGCTGGAGAAAGAGATGACAGGGCACCTCGGAGAAGCCCCACCCCAGTCCTGAGGAAGGCAGAAAAACAGCATCAGAAGGTGAAACATTTCATTAGTATTCCCTATGGCTGCGATAAGAATTCACTTCGGTATAAATAGGACCAGAAATTGTGGGGGGTTGGAGAGAAGGCTCACAAGAGAGTGTTGAGATGTACAACAGCGCAGAAAGGTTTCCAGGAGCACATGTCCCAAGAGGAGCAGAACTAGAATGAGGCTGTTTTGGTTGTTCTGTTTATCATTAGCGGTAGCAACAACACCTACGTAGCGTTCCCGATCTATTGAAATGTGTCCGCAGCATTTTGCATACACTGGCTCATCCAGTCCTTACAATAATAGGGTGGTCTTGGGTCCATCGCTTTCCCAGTTCTGTGACCAAAGGGAAGTGAGGCTGAGAGGTTGAAGCTCTGGCCTGGAGCTGAGCCAGCGAGAGGGGGCCACGCTCAGGTGCTGTGTGGCCTGTGGGCGTCATCAGGGAGTCGAGCTCATCTCCCCCGAATCGTGGGGCTTGGAGAGGGCACCCATGTACCTGAAGAGGGGGCCCCTTCGCGGTGTGATGTGGGGCGCTGTCCTGGGGGTGGGGGGCGTCCAGTAAGCACAACATTGAAAAATCAGCACTTCCAAGCTCTTGTGACAACTTGACAGTAATTTTATGTCTACTGACTCTCCCTAAAAACTTAGACTTTATGTTTTTCCTTTTCATGTTTGTTGGACTTCATTTTTAGTATCTTCTATCATTAATGATCAGTAATCAATTGATCACTGCTAATGATCAATTTCCAAGACTGGAAAACTTAAAGGAAAACCAAAGAACTCGTAATTGGTCACCTACAGCCTGAGAGCCAGCCGTCCTCCTGATTTCTGTTATTCCTTCGGTGGGTGGAGCGTCTGCCGGGGCGGGTGCTGCCAGGTGTGAAAGCAGGAGTGTGTTAGGAGCAGCGGGCGCTGTGCGGCCCAGTCTGGGAGTCTCCGTCAGCTCCAGCTCAACACACTGGTTCGAGAACCAGCTCGCACCTGCTCACCAGTGCTCTTGCGCAGCCTGCAAGCACCAGGCCTGGAGGAATGGGCCTGAGGCAGAGCCTTCTTCAGGCTGATCGTGTAACCCACCCTCGGGGAAAGAGGCAAATGAGATGGAGAGGGTCCAGGTCAGGGATTTGTGCAAAAAGAATTTGCAGAAAATCCCAAGTCCCTGGACTCCGATCTACCCCCCGTGGGTGGTTCAGGTGGGAAGTGATAAGTCTGCCACCTGGTCACATCCAAGGACCCTGCCCGGGTGCCCAAGCCTCAGGGCCAGGGCAGTCAGGGAAGGACTCGCTGCCCAGGAGAAGCTGGGGCCACAGCCTGTGGGGCTCTGTTCTGACGCACCTGTCTCTCTGCTCTGTTACTTCTGTGCCCTCAGGACCTGTCTCCTCCTGGGCCGAGTAGATGCTGTGCTCTTGATCTCTTCTCCCTCTGCGCGCTCCCTGCTTCTAGGATCTGCATTCCCACAGAGCTCTCATAGAATATTCTAGAAATAGTTTTTTAATAATGTATTCTCCAAATGCTAGCCTGGTTCAGCAGTTCTCTGTGCCACATATCTGGACAGTAGTTCCCCTTTCATGTTTCAGAATGATGTTTTATTCTGGCTTCACCCCTCTATCCCACATCCTGAAACCTTAATGAAATTAATCACATCTTGGGCCTCCCTGGTGGCGCAGCGGTTGAGCGCTGCATTGTGGAGCTGTCGGCAGCAGCAACGCAAGTTCAACGCCCGGCCAGGGAGATTCCCACATATTGCGGCAGAGCTCTCCTGCCTCGCCCGCTGCTCCCCTCAGCAGTGTGTTTCCGTCGATCTGCCTGTGCTGCTCCCCACTTTGTCTCTGGTGAACCCTCTCGCCGCCCCACACCTCTGGGCTGTACCCCAGCTTGTATGCATAGATAAATATTTTTTAAGAAAGTAATCACATCTAGGTTTTTAAAGTATACAAACAATCCCAATGACACAAATGAGTGTTTGGTCGGGACTGACTGTGTCTCTGCTCTGTGCAGGGCACAGTAAGGATATGAGCACAGATACGAGTCACTTACTCATCCAGTGCAAACTGGGAATGTCACTGTGGTATGCATCAGGTACACTACTAACACCCCTATCAACAAGCAGCTTTAACTAGGATAGAGCACCGTAAACAAAAACATAAGCCCCATTTTTTTTCTTTTTGCATCCCAGTGAACTCTGGAACACTCGTACCACAAGTGCCCCCCACCATAAAGACCGCTCAAGGGTAAGGTCACACAGGCGTTAGGTAAAGATGCCACCACGGAGAACGCCGTGTGTCCTTACAGTGGCAGATGCAGTGATGGGAGTGGCAGATGGGAGCTGAAAGGATTCTGGGCATTTATTTTCCAGGACTCTCTCTATCAAGTGCTGGGAAATAAAAACTGAATTAATAGGATGATATAGCACAATGATAAAGAGCAGAGGTTGGCAAACTTTTTCTAAAAAGGGACTGTGAGTAATTATTTTAGGCTTAGTTAGCCCCACTGTCCTGGTTACAACCCACTCAACTGTATGAGCAAACAGAGGCGATGATCAGCAGATGGGCCTGGCTATGTTCTGGAATTTCTGTGGCTGTAGCTTGCTGAACCCAAATTAAAAGTTCAGACTTTGGAATTGTGTGGGCGATGAATTATGTGATCACTCCTGTTGTATCAATTCTGGGTTTAAATTCCTCAGTGCAATCCCAGAAGGTGCCACCTAGGAACCAGTTAGAAATGCCCTGACTGAGGATAACTGATTCAGAATCTGCATTTGAACAATCTCCTTAGGAAATTTGTTGTCCATTATAGTTCGAGAGGCCGGGAGGTAGATGATGGGAATAGTACTGGCTGAAACCGGAGAAACACAGAACTAGTTACATAACCCCAAAGTGCCTGCATGGTGACAAGCAGCAACACCAGGATTTAGTTACACTGGGAGTAAGAAGAGGGAGAGAGTTGACAGGCTGCATGTGGCCAGATGTCATCTGTCCTGGCCCAGGCAGCATCCGCTGAGCAGAGACCAAGATCCAAGCTGAAGCCGCATGTGGCAACCTTGACTCTGCTCTGCAGACACTCCTTTCTCCTAGCCAGGGGTTTACCTGCCAAAGCCCAGCCCTCTATCAGCCTCTGCGTAGTGAGTGGAGCCTGGAAAGCTCCACTTTATCCAACTGGCTGCGAGGTTGCCCCTCCCTGTTGCTCTGATAGTAACTTATGCCCCAGTTCAGTTATGTGGTAAGTACTTACCACGATGCTGGGGGTAAAGTAGTCACCCTCATGCCTGGGCTGGGTTTCTCGGTGTGGGTCTTTGGTTAGAAGCCCTGGCGGTGGACACTGAGGCATCAGTAGGTGGGTTGTGTGAAGTCAGGTGGGGCAGAAATGCAGACTTAGCTCCTGTTGGTGTTTTCTTAGTTCTCTTGGAATCCTAAGGTGTTTTTTTTTTCTTCATTGTTCAGCTGTGGTAAGTACAGTTGTTATCAAAACAGGATGCCTGCCATCTTGGAAGAGAACAGCTACAGAGACATAGCATCATGTTTGGGAAAGTGTTGGAGACATAAGCCAAAGCGAAGAATTCTTCGTTAATCATAAATGTAAGCGGATGTGCGTGTACATTCTTTTACTACGTAACGTGAAATAGTCGTAGTAATGTGAACTATGTTTTCTACATTAATTTAACCTGGTTTATGTGCAAACAACCCAGATGACGTCTCGAATACCTCTTTCTCCTCAGAGGGGCATGCTCCGTAAAGCGTTTGCTTTACTAGGTCACTGCTAGGCAGGCTAAGAGGCGGCCTTGGCCAACAGTCTCCTCACCTCTGTGTCTGTCTCGTCAGCTGTTAAATGAGAATAATGCCTGTTCCTTTGCAGGTATTGTGAGGACAGATGATAAAGGTCACTGTGTTCTTTGAGAGACAGGCACTATCTAAATCCAGTGTAGCGTTAAAATAGAAACTTCTCTTTTCAACTTTTTAAGCAGGCAGCAGTGACTATCAGAAGCAAAAAAATGGAGAACTGTGTAGATAACTGGTGAAATTGAAACAGTTCACATTTTTTCCCATTAAAATAGGAATTGAGTTGACTTGGTAACATTGTCCCGTCAGGGCTGGCTGAGTGGACGTTGCCCTGGCTGGTATAAAGCGAGGCTTGGGGTGAGCGGGCAGGGGCTGCGGGGGGGTGGGGCTGCACCGAGCCCCTGAGAGACCTGTGTGAGCTGAGGGGGCGCTGCAGGCAGACCTCCTCCTCCGCCCCCCACCCCACAGCCCGGCAGCCCTGAGACAGCAGGGCGCTCGGTGTCCATGGCGCAGCCTCCGGTCCAGCTGGAGATTTGTGAGCTCAGAGAGGCGGGCGGGGCTGGCAGTGCTGTGGGCTGCTCCTGGTCATCGAGGCTCCTGGGGGCTGGGGGGCCCAGGGT
Organism: Scalopus aquaticus; assembly: GCA_004024925.1. Classification (NCBI taxonomy): domain Eukaryota; kingdom Metazoa; phylum Chordata; class Mammalia; order Eulipotyphla; family Talpidae; genus Scalopus; species Scalopus aquaticus. The sequence continues at coordinate 34,122 of PVIJ01015725.1, forward strand.
GGGATTCAGGCAGAGGAGTGACATGACTTGAGTAAGGTTTAAAGCAGATCATCTTGGCTACTCCCTGAGAAACACCCCAGGGAAGGAGGGGCAGGAGGGGCCACCAGAGTCCCGTTTCTCTGCGAAACCCTAATGGCGACCTGATCTGGGAGCTTTGTCCTTGAGGTGGTTGTAGAAACAGCAGCAGCAGCACCAGCAGGGGTGTGTCCCAGACCTGTGCACTCGAGACTTGGGGCTGAGTGGGTCCCGGGACTGTTACCATGAGCCTTCCAGGACATTCTGAGACCCACAGAGCTGAGGACCTCTGTGGGAGGACAGCGGTAGCTTTGGGGGCAGTGGCAAGTAGTGGCTTCCTGCTCACCAGATTGACCGAAGAGCGTATGTGAAGAACTGTGAGAAAAGGGTAACACGGAGGTTTTTAAACTAAGAAACTGGTGGGGGGGGCCTTCCTGGGGGCGCAAGGGGTTAAGTCTCAGCATTGCAAAGCTGTCCGCAGCCACTGCAGCACGAGTTCGATCCCCGGCCAGGGAGCTTCCCACAGGGCGCAGCAGACCTCTCCTGTCTCCCCGCTGCTCCCCTCAGCAGTGGACATAAGTCGATCCGCCTGTTCTGCTCCCTACTCTGGCTCTGGTGAGTCCTCTCACCCCACGCACCTCTGGCCTGCACCCCAGCTCTTGTATGCATATAACAAATCTTTTTAAAAAAAGAAGCTGGTGGGATGACGTCCCCCCTACCCCCGGGGCGTGGAGAAGACGCTGGGGGTCTCTGTGGAGCAGGCATCAACTCAGTTCTGCTACGTCAGAGCCAGCCCCGCTGGACGCCGAGCCTGGATCCCTCTGTCTCTTTAATGGGTCTGCTTGGGTTGTTCTGTGGAGACGAACATATTATTCAGGAAATAAAACTGGAGAAGGACCTGTAGAGATTAAAGAACTGTCTAGGCCAGCACTTTTAAAATTAGCTCAGAAAGAAAAGTCAGTTCTTAAGTTTTTCCAAAAGGCAAATTCCTTCAATTTGTCAAATGCTGTAGGTCACCTCCTAGAATCTCTTAAGTGACCTAGTATATTTTAATGCTCCCAGAAATCAAAATCCTCCCATTATTGCTTTGAAAGCCAGAGGCCCCATGGGCTTGTCACACCCTCAAGTTTTCTGCTGAATCTGATATAACAGGCCACGAGGGGAGGCTGGCTCTAGAAGCCCAGAGC
>PVIJ01015726.1:7032-35399 GCA_004024925.1 Scalopus aquaticus
GCCTGCCTGCCTGCCTGCCTGCCTGCCTGCCTGCCTGCCTGCCTGCCTGCCTGCCTGCCTGCCTGCCTGCCTGCCTGCCTGCCTGCCTGCCTGCCTGCCTGCCTGCCTGCCTGCCTGCCTGCCTGCCTGCCTGCCTGCCTGCCAGAAAATGCCAAGCCTTGAGCCCTGAAGGGAGGAGGTTGTATTGATTCACTCCTGTTCTGCCCTTGTCCCACTTCGGACCCCATGAATTTGTAGGAAGGTGGGTGGGTGGAACTAGTGCTCCTTGTACAACACAGATGAGAATTGACTCTGGCCAGGGTTGGGAGAGTGGTTTGTATGTGGAGCTGCGGGGTCCTTCTCAGCCCAGGTGAACAGATTAACGTTAGATCTGGGGCCAGGGTTAGAGGTCAGGGCAGTTATCTCATCCCAGAGGCATCCTGTTGGAGAATGTCTCATTATGCTGTCAGAAACTTGGCTTACCTGGGACCCCTGCTCAGAGGTGCCTAGAGTTGTCCTCAGGAACTTGACTTCTAGCCCTGGCTCTGACACTTGTTTTCTGCGGAGCCTTAAGCAAGTCACTTCCCCTCTTTGACCCTCAGTTTCCTCACCTAAACAATGAGGGGGTCCGTCTCAATCTGTAAGGTTTCATCCAGTTCTGAGAATAAACAACTTTGGGTCTGTACGAATATTTTTTAAAAGCTATTCTATTAATCTCATAGGGTTAAAAATAAAACAATATAAGGAAACAGAATCTGGAAAAATGTAAAGTAACAAAGAGAAATGAAATACTATTTTTCCTCCATTAAAAAAAGATTATAAAAGTATCATATGCTCATTGTAGACATTTTCAAAATACAGGAAACGAAAAAAATCATAAAAATTACTTGTTAGTCTACCGCATAGCCTACCATCATTAACATTCCAGTCTTGTATTTGTATTTATTATATATTTTTAATAAAAATGGAATCATACTCTATATAACTGTATTGTAATGTGCATTTTTCATATAAAATGTATATTGCATTTTCCAATACCATTAAATATGCTTTGAAAACATGATTTTTAAAGATGCCATAGTATTCCATTCTGTGAATGTGCCATAATTTATTCATCCAATCTTTTGTTGAGTATTTAAATTTGTACCATTTTTCCATTATTATAAATATAATTTCTTATCTGCATCAAAAGGTATGAATATTAACATTGTGTGCTGGAAACTTTCAACCATGTAAAAATGTAAACTCGTATAACAGCCCCCCCTTCCCACCTCCTAGTTTCAATAATTATCAACCGAAGGTCAATCTTGTTTCACCTACATTTTCACCCATTTCTCCCTGCCAGTGTATTATTTTAGAAGCAAATCCCAGATAGCAGGTAATTCTGGTATGCATGTTTTTAATATTTTGACACACGGTACCAAATTGACTTATTAAAAGACCTTACCAGTTTACACTCCCACTGGAATGTTCCTAGCAGCTTTATTCACAATAGCCCAGTCCCCACTAATTGGAAACAACCCAAATGGCTACCACTGGGTGAATATAATTCTTAAAAAAATAAAAAGTATATTTATTTCAATAGACTATCACTCAGCATTGCAAAGGAACGTTACTGATATAAGGAACACACATGGATGAATATCAAAAATAGTATGCTGAGTGATGGAAATCAGACCAACATGTGATACAGTATATAATCCCATTGTATAAAGTTCTAGAAAATGCAAACAAGGCTATAGGGACACAAAGCAGATCAATAGTAACCTGGGGACAGAGGTGGAAGAAGAGATGGACTATACAAAACAGGTGAACTATCAAGGATCATGGGCTAGGTTTGGGGATGATGGATTTGTTCTTTTTTTTTTAAGATTTATTTATTTATGCATACAAGCTGGGGTACAGGCCAGAGGCGTGGGGCGGCGAGAGGGTTCACCAGAGACAGAGTGGGGAGCAGAACAAGCAGATGGACTGAAATACACTCCTGAGGGGAGCAGCAAGCAAGGCAGGAGAGGTCTGCTGCGCCGTGTGGGAACCTCCCTGGCCAGGCATCGAACTCATGTCACTGCTGCCGACAGCTCCACAGTGCAGCCCCTAACTGCTGCGCCACCAGGGAGGCCCCAGATTTGTTCTGTATCTTGATTGTGGCAGTGGTTTCATCGGTGGATATATATGTCAAAACTCATTGAATTGTACAATTTAAACGGGCACAGCAAATTGTAGCTAAATTATCCCTCAATAAAGCTGATTTTAAAAAACCATTACCCTAAACTCTTGCTGATACTTGAGTATTGTTAAAAATAAAGAAATATTATTAAAATAAATTAAAATGTACATATATTTGCCAACTTAATGAGTAAAAAATTATAGGTGGGCATCTCATATTTCAATTATACTTTTCTAGTAATATTTAATATTTTTCCTAGTTTATTAGCCTTTAGGATTTTTTTTTGAGGTAACATCGGTTTATAACACTATTTGATTTGGAGGTATAGGTCCACACCTCTTCAAATTCCACACTACCCATCACAAAAACAGCCATAATCTTCCTCCTTAGTCCCTAAGGCCCCCTCCCCTCTTTATTCTTCATGCCCAGGCTCCCACTGAGGTAGGCCATTAGTATTTCTTGTTTTGTGAATTCCCAATTATGTCCTTTGCCTAATTTTCTGAGGAGATGTTTGTCTTTTTTTTTGTGGATTTGTAAGACTTCTTTGTATATTAAAGGTAGGGAAATTTTGTCATATATTGTAAATACTCTTTGCCTTCTAATTTTGCTTGTGGTGTTATCATTTTTAAAACATGTAAGTTTCTTTGTTTACCTTTATGCCTAGAAAGACTTTCCCTACTCTCAGGAGCAAAGAACCAGTCACTTGTTTTCTTCTGGGTTTTTACTGTTTATATAATTTACGTATTGTCTATTCTTCTATGATTTTGTTTGCTGTCATTTGGTAAATTAAATTTAACTTTTAACTTTATTTAAAATTTATTGAAGTAATATTTAAAATTTGAAGTATTGAATAATTTTTATTGAAGTAATATTGCATTATATATTTTTGTTGAAGTAATATTGCATTATAACATTACATAAATTTCAGGTGTTCATCATTGAGAATCAATATGTGTATATACCAATTAAGTTCACCGCTAAAAGTCCAAATTCTATCCTTCACCATACCATTGTCCCCTTCTTCCCAATTTATTACACCACCACCACCACCCCACCCCACCCCCACCTTGTTTGCTGTTCTTGACCTCTCGAGAGGCATGGTGAATAAGTGCAAACATTGACTCTGGAGCCAGATGAAGCTTGGACCAAATCTCAGTTCTACCCTTTACTTACTAGTCATGTGACCTGGGCATCTTCAGCTTCTTCTGTGAAGATTATAAGTTCCAACTTCTAGGGTTGTTTTTTTAAAAAAAGATATATTTATTTATGCATACAGGAACTGGGGTGTAAGCCAGAGGTGGAGGGAGAGAAGGATGAGAGGATTCACCAGAGACAGAGTGGGGAGCAGAACAGGCAGATCAACTGAAGTACACTGCTGAGGGGAGCAGCGGGCCAGACAGGAGAGATCCACTGCGTCGTGTGGGCCAGCCCCCTGGCCGGGATCAAACTCGTGCTGTAGTGGCTGCCAATAGCCTCATAGTGCTGAGACGTAACCCCTTGTGCCACCAGTGAGGCCCTTCCAGGATTGTTTTCAGGATTAAACGAAATAAAATATGTAAAGCAGTTGGCCCATCACCTAGCCATAGCTACTGCTCAAGAAACATCAGTGACTGTAATTGCACATTTTTGGTTTGGATTGCTCAGTGTCCAAACATGCTGATGATTTGAAGCAAACCCCACCCAGGGAAGTAGAAGAAGATATTCCTTTTCTCTGTATACTGTCAGCTAAGTATCTGGGATGTGGCCCAGGGTCTGCCGGTCAGATGCTGTCTCCCTCTGGACTTTGGAATGTGTGCGGTGCAGCACTGCAGGGGATAGCAGCCTTTATTGCTGGAGGTTTCAGCAGCCAGATCTCATAATAATCAGGTCTCAGCACCCAAAAGTGCTGTGGCAAATCTCTGGAAGGGACCTGTGGCATGATCCTGACTGTGCCTGCTTCCCTTGGTTCCTACCCTTTTCCTGAAGCTGGTTCTTTATGTTTCCATAGTGAAATTCCCCAACAGACAGCCTTCCAACGAACCCCTTTTCTGCTTCAGTTAGTTAGAATCAGAGTCTGCGGTTTGCAATCAAGAACCAGAATGATCAGACTAGTATGATTTAACTCTGGAATTCACTTTGGCAGATGGCGAACTCTCCCCCCCCCCATCAGATGTCCCCAAACCATGCATTAAATAATCCATTCTCTTCCCACTGATTTTAAATTGGCGATACTTTTCATCGAATGAGCTCTTGCCCTTGGGATTATCCCTTTCACTAGAATCCCATGCCACTCCTAGAACCCCAGAGGGTCTCTCATTCTCTTTTCCCTAAGAAAAGTCTCATGTTCTAGAATCCTAGACCACCTGCTTGATATCGAACTCTCTGGATAGCTAAGAATTTCCCTGCCTTGAAGCCGGAGGACAGGACAGTGTCCCAAAATGTCTCTATTGGCTTTAGCCTGCCCCCCACCACACACAGAGCAAGAGATCTATTTGACAATTCCAGTCCCAATCTAGAGAAACTCAAAGGGCTTAAAATGGTTTACCAAATGAAGAAATGACCCAAGACAAGCACCCACTTCCAGCCCTCTCCCCTCTCTGGCTCCCTATTCTCACCTGTGGCAACATCCAGAAGAAGAGGACCTATTAACCTTCCTCTAGACATAGAAGCTCAATATGACTTGTCCAGAGTTTGCCATGGTGACACTGCTCACCTCCAGGCCTACTCTCTTGGTGACGTCCAAACCAAGCTTGACAAGCAGTAGAGGTACCATGAAAGGCTGGAAGGGTAGAAGCATGACTGGTGTCCAGAGTCCTTAAGGAGCCCCCAGCTGAAGTTTATGGGGGTAGGCTAGGGTGCGTGGGGAAAGGCATGAATGGTTAGGGGAAGGAGGAGGGGGGTCCTCTGAGGCCAGGTGTATCGAGTTACAATATGGTACCGCAGGGTTGATAATATCTTGGTTGCCGACGAGTATACGGAAGGGCAGACACTTGTGGAAATGCCTGCGAAAGGACCATCCCGATGGATGTCTCAGGACATAACTAGATCTGCATGTAGGCAATGGGGACAGGTGTTCCAGAATTATCTTCAGCAAAGACCTGGTCTGGGTAAGGACATAGGGTGGTCATGCATGAAGGATAAGGGAGACAGTAGGCGTAGGAGTTTGCATTTTGTTTGTTTTTTATCTATTTTCCAGCTTTATTAATATATAATTAATATATAGCCCTGGCAGCTTTTATAAAAAGCAAAAAGAATTTATTGTATGGACTATTATGTGCCACTAAAATGATGTTCACAAGAGCTTTTTTTCCCCAATAATATGAGGAAACTCTTGTTATAATTTGAAGTAAAAATTTAAAAGGCAAACTATTGAGTTGAATCACAACCTCTACGGGAAAAATAAGTATTTTTTAAAAGACTGGCAAGAAATGCAGCAAAATGTTCAGCATTTCATTGTCTTTGGATGATAGTTATGAAATAATACTCAATATCTGCAAACTATTAAGTTACAGGTTCCATGCTTGGCTTTTTACTTATATAGATGACCACATATCTTTGCATAACAACCCTGTGAGGGAATGGCTCCCACTTCACAGGTGAGAAACTAGAGGCTGGCAGAGGCTAACTAGCTAAAATCCACACAGCTCAGAAACCACATAATTAAAAATGATTGCTCGAAAAAGCATGTTTCTGTTTTTCTTCATTTCCCCAAATTTTGATAATGAACATGCACTTTCTACCCTTCCCCAACTTTCTACCCTTTCTTCATCTAATTGCTCCATCTTGGATTAGAAACAAAGAAAAGTGTTCTCTCTTGCGCCTTAAAAACTGTGATCTCTTTCCTAACAGAACAAGAATTCCTAGTGGGGAGGGACTCAGTGCCTATTCTTGAGCATGGAGGCCACACCGTGATGCTGAAATGCCGAAGAGTTGTTTGTGGAATAAAGGAGCTCAACGTAGGAATAGGTGAGTAACAGTCATGAAAAAGTTCATTGTGATGAAGTGAATGCCTGGTTTCTATAAGGAGTGGAAAGCCTGTTCACCAGCATGGTCGGAGGGAGCCAGTAGGCCTACAGACTTCCAATAAAACGTGGGTCTCCTTGCCTTGAGCCCAGGCAGCTATTTCTCAAGGGGCATCCCTAACCCTGAGGACTCCATGTTCTGGGCCTGCCACCCAGGCTTGTCACTGCCAGGTGCCTCCCCCCACTGAAATACCCCAGTGTTTGTCAGGCCCCATCTCCTAGGGGGGCTCAGGGGGAGGGGTCTAAGGTCAGGGAGAAGCTGGAATCTCAGAGCACCCAGCTGTTAAGAGGGAATTGACTGTATTTTGCAAGCTAAAAAGGATAAGAGATAAAGGATCTGGCATGATTAATATGCTAATTTAAAAAGGCCAGGATAGCTAAGCAACACCTGACCTGCTCGTAGGGACCTGAAACCTGGATTTGGAATCCCTGCCCCGTGATTTCAATGACTAGGCCACATATGTGATGGGGGAGGAGGGCGGGACAAGATGGAGGCAAACCTCTGTCCCTGGTCCATACTCACTGGGTGGGTGGCCACCTCCTATCCCTATGAGGTAGAGGAACAGGGGACAGAATACTGACTTCATTTCCTCCTGATCTGTGCTTCCCCAATGGAAAAAGCAAGCTAAGGAAAGTTTTCATTGAATTGGCAGCACTTTGGAAAATTATAGCCAATTCCCAGTAATCAGCATCAGCAAGGGGCCAGTAGTAGGGCCCACAATTAGATTAAGAAAAATAGCAACCTTTACAATCCAATCTTTTTAAAACAACAAATTTACCTTTATAATTAAGAACCAGTGTAGGTTCTTAGTAGAAGGAGCTGGCCTGTGCTCCCGTCCTTCTGCTCAGCATGATTCTTCTACCTGCACCTAAATCCCCCAGAACCTAGAGCTCTCCTCACACCCTCAAGTCCTAGTTCAAACCCTACTTCCTTCAAGAAGCCTTGAAGTTCCTCAGTCAATTCTTCTTCCCTACTCCCTCTAGCACTGGGTGGAGTCCCAACATAGTCAGCTGTCTGTCTGCCTGTGACCACCTCTCCCTCCAGAGCACTTGCTCTAAAGTGGAAATGGAGGCCATCACAGTCATTCAGCTGTGCTGACCCCCACAGCAGCCCTCCCCTCACAGTGCCTGGCACGGTGGGCTTATTTGCTATTGTCTAATGGGATGGTCTCATCTTCCCCAGGGCCCCCAACTCCCGGTGGACTTGGGGGTGTGTGAGTAGCTCTAAGGTCTGAGAAATTCCAGATTCTCAGGGCCCTGGGGAAGCCCCGTGTGGATAACAGGCAGTTGCCTGCACTTTCCAAGCTTTAAGGCCCAATTACAGTTGATGTTGTCTTTGCAAGAGTGGAAAGCTTTAACCTAGGTGCCTGGGCAGAGTGAGCTATCGGGAATAAAGGGCTCCCTAAGCGGGAGGACGGGGTCTCTGGGCATCCCAAGAGGTTGAGGCTGCCGGTATGGGTGCGGGTAGAGGGAAAGGGAGGGGGAGGGACGCTGTCTCCCTGCCCTCCTCCCTCTTAGGGTCCCCGCCAGTCTTCCTCTTGGGCTCTTTGTCTGTTGGTCGTTCTGTCTGTCGGAGTCAGTCTCTCTCTCTCCCTCTCTCTCTCTCTCTCTCTCTCTCTCTCTCTCTCTCTCTCTCTCTCTCTCTCTCTCGCTCTCTCGCGCTCTCTCTCTCGCTCTCTCTCTCTCCCCCTTCGATTCACGTGACCGCCTCTTCTCAACGGCTCCGATCACCTCTTCCTGAGGCTGCACCTTTCGGTTGGTAACAGGAGACACTCGGCGTTGGGGGCAGGATGGGTTTCCTTCCTCCGCTTTTCCTTCCCGGGCAGCTCCGGCTGCTCCTCTGCGCTCGGCCTCTGGCCCTCCACCCCTCCAGCCTCTCCTTTCCCAGCCCCCATAGTGCTCGCTCCCTCTCCGCTCCCCTGCACCCCCCGTCCCTCCTCCCCTCCCCTCTGCCAGCCCTCTTTGGGGAGGGGGCTTCCGCGCGGGGGACGGACAAAAGGGCCTAGACAGACTCGGGGGCACCCCTCCACAGCTCCCTACCACGTGGCCCCTCCCTCCGCGGACTGCAGGCTGCTCCCCGCTTCCCTCCCCAGCCGAGATATGGGGAGTTCGGGCCCGGGAGGCATCCTCCTTTCCTGGCCCCTTTCGCGCCAATCGCTCCTTTGCGGGTGCTGAGCCTCCAGGGAGCCTCGAATGCCAGGAATTCACCGGGCGCGGGTGGGGGAGATGCGGAGGCAGCTCTTTGGGTTCCCAGGCTGAGGAATTGGCCACCCGAAGGTGGTGGGGGCAGGGAGACGTGGCCCTGACCGAAGGCTCCAGTTCCGGAGGGAGGAGGGTGACAAGGTTTCCAACCTCGGCGAGCCTAAGCCTGATGAGAGAGACTCAGTCTCCCTCCCCTTTGCAGCACGAACTCAAAGGAATAGGACGAATGCAAAACTGTGATAAAAGTGCCCTGCAAAAGCTGAGTTGAACCTAACAGATTCGCGAATTCCTGGCAGAACCAGATTGTGTGGCCCTACCCGTCTGGCCCGGCACTTAGTGAGCTCCCCATCCTCCCAATACCCGCCGCCAAAGTTTGGAATTAAAAGTGAACTCTCTCTCTCATTTCCATACCAGGGTAAAATTTTAAACAAAGGCCACTTAAGATCGAAGTTATCAAGCAAATCAGACAAAAACTGTTCAAAGCTGCCTCACTGTAAATGCACACTTAGTGGCTAGACCCTTGGTACTAGCCTGGCCTTAGGTATCATGGGCATGCATTTTAGAGCCTATGGAAACTCTAAAATGGGGGCCCCGAGCCCCACAGCTGACAACTAAAACCATTTTATTTGTAAAGCAAAATGTCCTGGGGGATATTGCCTTTGACCAGAGTCACACTTGCTGCACCTTCAGCCTAGCCAAGCCACCCCAATGACAAAAAGCTATCCGAAAGCTGGGAGGAGATGGGTGCCAGAAGGAATCCCATTTCTTCAGGATCTTGGAGAGGGAGATTTGGCTGAGAAACAACCCGGGCTTGACAGATATCAGACAGAACAGTACTTGCTTGCAACAAAACCAGACAAGAATGGTCACCACAGTTGCCATCTATCGGTATTTACAGAGTGCCAAGTAGATCATACCCCTTGCATTTAATCCAAACACAGTCTCCTGTGGTAGGTGCTATTGTCACCCCCATTTAACAGTTAAGGAAACTATAGCTCAGAGAAGGTAACTCAAAGTGGTCGCACAGATGGTTAGTGATGCAGCTTGGTTGGGAATCCACTGAAAGAGCCACCTCTTTCCCACAGAGGGTGACTCTAAAACTCTCTGAGAAGGAGCAGAGATAATCATGGGCCAGGGCACAATCTTACTGGAAATTGGCTTTTTACCAAAATGTGGAGGGGGTCCACAGGGGCCCCAAGTCATCCTGCTGGTCTTGTAAAGGCCACGGACTCCCAAAGAAAAACTCAAGCTCCTAGAATCCTAACCTAGACTCCAAAGGACTTGTACTATCATCCCATCCCCACAGAAATGATCCCACTTCCACTTTGTCTTTCCTGGGTAGTGGTGAGATTTGCAGGATGCCAGGCCATGAGTGAGCCCTTTGGAGGCAGTGTTACAGGGGTGGGGGTGGGTTTGATAATGGACCCCCTCTGCCCTACCCCCAATCCTCCCTGGAGGGAGGACAAATAGGCCCATTGATTCGAAATTCTCCCAGAGGGCATTAGAGTAATGACTCTGGACTGTGTGATGCCTACACCCCCTTTGACCTCCTGACTGACCCCTGCCCTGGGAGGTTCCAAAGGCCACAAATCTCTGTTGCTTGTGGGCCATGTGGTTTGTGGCTGTTTGTAGTTTTGGAAGGGAGGGGGTTTAGGGGACACTGCTTCTCACTGTGCCCAGGGTCCCAAGAGAATTCGCAAGGGGGCAGGCAGGCAGGGCCCCTTCCAAAACCTGCCAAGACACACTGCAACTACTGATAGGGCTCCATCATTTATTTTTGAAAGCAGCAGGGTTCTTAGCTCATTTGCATATATGTTTGCACTGCCTGCTATATTTTGGTTAAAGAGAAGGGCACCAGGGCACAGAACATACATAACAGACTTCTAACTGGGTGGTTGAGCCTGCTCCAGGCTCAGTGAGCTAACCAGCCAAAGATGGCTCCTAACCCTCTGTGTCTATGTTTGAAAGCCCCTTAAGTGCAGAGTACTGCACAAGGATTATGTGGCATTAAAAAGATCGCGCCCCTAAAAGGGTACTTTGAAGCCAGGTGTGTAGGTGGATGGGTAGATAAGGCAGTAGCCTTTAAGCTTGAAAAAGTTTGGGAGTCTGGTCTCCTGATTTCTGTTGTTCGATAAGAAACACTTATTGAGGTTCTTCTGCATGCCAGGCACTTTACTAGATGCTGAGGTAGCATAATAAAGATCAGTCTCTGTCTCCATCTTTGACGTACTCATAATCTAGCATGGGTGACAGAAACTTAATCAAATAATCTTGGTTCCGTGAGCCTTCAGAGAGAGGATGGGAGAGGATTGCTAAGGGAGCACTGGGCTAGTGGGGAGGGGGTTGTGTCCTCCGGAGAGACTTGGTGGGGGTGTGATTGCTTAATCTGAGTCTCAAGCATCACCCCCCTCCCAACCTCCAAACTGCTTTCAACCTCTTACTAAACTCTCTTTGTGAGTTCAGCAAAATGATTAAGCTCTCTGGGCGGCCTCAGTTTCCTCACCTTCAAAAATGGGGGCAATAGTCTGTGAAGGGACCCCTGCGTGTCCTGTTTGCCCTATACCTCCCACCCTGCCTGGCCCTATAGCCAACCTCCAGCCCCAGAGTGAGAGCATAACGACCAATCTCCTCAAGATGCCAGGCAAATGTGTGGCAGAACTGGAGAGCAGGGGTTCTTGAGAGGGAGTGGGAGTGGAAGGGAGATGCGGTGGGTGCCGGGGGCGTGGCCCCAAGGGGAGGTGCGGGTGGAGGTGGGGTTAACCTTCTGCTCGGAGCTAACCATCGTTCTATATTAACTGTCTTGCCGCAGATCTTCCTCTTCCCCACTGTCCTGAATTGGGAGTTAAGTAGTAGCACTGCTGGAGGAGAGCGGGGCTGCCAGGAGAAGGCACCTCAGGAAGAGCAGTCAAGTGCCCTCTGCCTCCCCCTCCTCCTTCCCTGTAGTCCATATGAGGACCGAGGCGCTGAGGGGAGGACGGCCTGTTCTTTCCGATCCCTGTTCCTCCACGACTGGAATCGCCTTCGTTTCTCCAGGAGTCGTGCATTCGCCCGCAGTTCCCTCCCCCCAGCTTTAATCCCCAGTCGGGTTCACTTTTGGGGAGGGGGTTACCAGTTCCGTTAAGTGTTCTCCTCGCCGTGTAAAGGACTTCCTTTTACGCGTCCCAAGCGTCCCCCTAACGCGCTTCAGAAGGCGCGTGAGCTCGGGGCAGAGCCCTAGCCGAGCCGGCCGAGCTGCCCCTCCAGGATTTCCTGCACGCCGCGCGGCGAGGTCGGCTGAAACTTCGGCCTCTGACGAGTGCCACTCGGCTTCCCGGGAAAATGCAGAAACTCCCGGTTCCCCCACCTCTTCACCGCGCCGGGCGGCCGCCTCCTCCCGCTTCCCCCTCCGCCCGCGCCCCGGTTCAGGCCCCTCCCCGAGCCCTCAGCGCGGGGGCCTCCCTGCCACCTGCCCGCTGCCCAGCCCACATGCAAAGCGTGACCGCCGGGGAAGGAAGCCGAGCGCGCGCCCACACCGGCCCTGCGCCCCGCGCGGCGACAGCCCCAGCGAGCAGCTCGCCTACTCCGGCCGGCCGTCTGCGCTTACCCAGCATGCACTTCCAGGCCCCGAGCTATCTCGGAGCAGCAGCCCCGGGGTCAGAGCGGCCAGAAGAAACAGGAAGTTTGGGACGGTCCTAGTAGTGGGGCCGGGAGTCCTAACCCGCAGGCCCTTAACTCCGTGCTGCCTCTCCCTTCCCCCGCTCCCTCCCTCTGGCATCCTTCCCTGGGGTCCGTTTTGGGGGCTGGCCCGAACTCCAAAAATCCAGATGTGTTTGGGGGTCATTCAAGGCACACTCCCAGGGTTCTCTTCGCCTTAGCATCTCCCGGCTTTATGAATCGAAGGGTGGGAGGGGGAGAGTGCTCCCGCCGCGTTAGGGTGATAGGCCTCAGGGGGCTTGGACTTCTGGGCTCCGAGAGGTAGAAAGGAGAGATTGGGTGGAGGTGGGGGGAATAGAGGTTAGCCTTCCATGTCCATCTCTTGCTTGGGCAGGTAAAGCAGAGGACAGAACCTGGGGCTGAGTCCAGGTTTATTGTCTTTCTGCCCTCCACCAGTTAACTGCTGCAATCTGCCCTCCAGGCTGGCCAAGGCTGCCCCCATTATCCTCAGCAACCATCTCCCTAACTTGCTCTGCTGATCCCTTGGGATAGGAACAAGGGAGCGGGGATGCCCAATGCAGCCCCATTTCTTGGACAGAAAACCGCCAAGGGCACACCCTGTGGAGGTGGTATCCATCTCAGCACCCCTTTGCCCAGGCAGGAGTCTCAGTTCTCTTGACTTCCCTCTCAGTTTCCACCCCCACCCCGACATGACCTAAACCAGTGACACAGGTAACCTCAACTATGCCCACCTGAACCTTTCCAAGGCTTCTCAATGAAAGGGGTGTGGGTCAAGGTGGATCTCAGTGGACTGTGTTGACGCTACCATGCCATTTGGCCAATACTTTTTGGGTTGTGCAGACAGGTCTTTTGTGTGACATGCTTGTTCTCTTCCCATAGCCTTACACTCCCAAGCAGGGACTTCTCACACCCAGCTCACTCAACTCTCCTTGTTCCCTTGACTCACTGAGCATCTTCCTTGATTTTCTGAGAGAAGGGTGGGGAGAACAAGAATGAATATTTTTTTGTTTTTTTTTCTTTTCTAAGGATGAATATTTTGGAAGTAGGAAAGTGAAGGTAAACACTCGTTGACTGTAGAATGATTGTGATACTGTCACAGGCATAGTTTCTGTCAGACACCTCCAGGAAGAATTAATTGGTCTTACCTCTGTGCTCCCATAGCATACAATTTATACCTGCATTGTCATATTGTACTGTAATTATTTGTTTACATGTTTCTCTCTTCTACTAGAGGGTGAGCTCCTGGAGGGCAGAAACCATGACTTATTTATCTCTGCAGCTTCCTGCACAGATCCTAGCTCGCAAAAGGTCTATTGAATAAAAGAACTGGAAATGGAAGGATTAGATGACTTCCAGGATCTCAAGCAACTCTAATATTCTGCGATGCAATTTAAATGTGCACCCAGGGCCTCCCCGGTGGCGCAGCGGTTAAGTGCTGCGCTGTGGAGCTGTCGGCGGCGGCAGTAGCGACTCGAGTTCGACGCCCAGCCGGGGAGAATCCCACATGGCGCGGCAGACCTCTCCTGCCTCGCCCGCTGCTCCCCTCAGCAGTGTACTTCTGATCTGCCTGTTCTGCTCCCCACTCTGTCTCTGGTGAACCCTCTCGCCGCCCCATGCCTCTGGCCTGTACCCCAGCTTGTATGTATAAATAAAAAAAATAAATGTGCACCCATAATGTGCTCACATCCATGTAAACACACAAACCGAGCGAACGGACAACAAATACCATCACGCTTCTTGCAAAGTAAGCAGCTGTTACATGATGCCGAATACCAACCTTTGGAAAGTTGAATCTCCAATCACAAATATCTGAAGTGTAGACAGCCAACATCACAAGTGGTTTGGCTTTTTTTTTTCACTGCCTTGACTTTTTTAGCAATCAAAGCCCTCCTTGTAGAAAGTATGAGCCTCGGAGCCCAGAGGGCCTTCTGAGATGCTTTGGAACAAGTTTCTTCATTTTACAGATGAGAAGGTCTAAAGTCAAACAGGAGCAGAAATGTCAACACTCCATTCTTCAACACTTGCAGCATGAGCATGTATGACACATGTTTGTAGGCAGACACCTGCCTGGCCCTGCACGCATGGCTGCTGACAGGCAGAGACCCACGGGGGTGGGTGTATCCCTGAAACATGTGCCACCACTATAGTGGGACACACTCTTCCCCCAACACCTACCTAGCAAATGAGGACAGCCCCCACCCCATGTGGCTGCTGGTCAGGGCAGGGAGGACAGGGGTCAACCTGGCCTAGGAAGCCCTTGCCAGAGTGCGAAGGGGACAGAGACGCCTACAGGTTTGCAACTGTCATTTAACGTGATCGGCTGGCCCAGCTCCCCTAGGCTCTCCTCCGTCTGCAGAGGGCGAGGAGAGGAGACATTCCGGGCTCATTCCAGCGAGCCGTGTGCACGCTGCAGGCGTGGTATGTGAGTAAGCGGCGAGCTTCCAGCTGCTGCCTTACACTTCGAGGTCTGACAGGCAACCCCCTCCCCCCAAACAAAACTCGTTACCCACTGCTGGCCTCCCTTCACATGGGCATGATTACGGCAGCCAAGACTGTTGCAAGCTCTCCTCAAAGGAAGAAATTTGGCTTTTTCTCCACCTGGCTCACCCGCCTTTTCCTAGGGGATCTCCTC
Source organism: Scalopus aquaticus (assembly GCA_004024925.1). Lineage (NCBI taxonomy): Eukaryota > Metazoa > Chordata > Mammalia > Eulipotyphla > Talpidae > Scalopus > Scalopus aquaticus. Next base: position 21,668 of record PVIJ01015726.1, read on the forward strand.
TCTCAGACCCACCTCTACCTAAAAGCTGATACAGTCTTAACGCCCCCCCCTCCGCCCCAACACACACACCTCCCTCTGGTAGCCCCATTATAGCGTGCTCCTTTGCTCCTTTTAACACTCCTGTTTGCACCCTAATCTTTGCTGCCTGCTCATTGTTCCCCATCAGGGTCCTCTCTTCCACCTCCACCCCACTTAACATGAGCTTCCCTTCCTTGCCTTTGCAGAGAGCTTTATCACTTTCAAAGCACTTTCCTACACTTGTCTTATTTTACCTTGACCATAACTTGTCAAGCAAGGATTAGCAGCTTAATTTTACAGACCCTGAGACAGAAGCTCAGAGAGGATAAGTAAGCTGCCCAAGGGCACACAGCTAATATCTGGGGATGGGGCAGGGTTACAACCTCCATCTTTGACTACAAAGTGCACACTTTACCCGCTCTGCCTCCCTAATGCCCAGCTGATGTCCAGCTCCCCCAAAGGAGGGAGGCATCTTTCTGCTTCTTTTGTACCTCCAAGGTACCTGATGTAGGTCTGGCTCTGTACACAATGGACATTCCAAGGCCAAGGTAGATCGACAGACCCATCATACAGCCAGCCAAACCTGCAAGCTCCAGGAAGGGAGAGGTGCTTGCAGGCTAACGGTGCTGTGCACCATGAGAGACTTTTCAGCAGCCCCCACCCCTTCTGTCTCTTCTAGGTTTGAACTTGCTCATAGGGAGCAGCTCTGAGACCGGAGAGGAGAGCGTCCCTACGGTGTAGACCCCGACTCACCCCTCCCTCTCTCTTTCGGGCGTCGGAGTGTTTAGAGCTCATGAATAAAGCTAATATTGGAACTAGTCGTATACTGGTCGGAGAGGGACTTTTGTCTGGATCACTGCAGGGACGGGTTGTGCCCACAGAATGCCCCGGGGCCCCAGCCCTTTCGCGCTGGCTTGCTCGAACTGAGGGGCACACCCTTTTATGAGTCTCAGCTGATTTCCCTTGAGGGCGGCCCCACTTGGCGGCTCCCCCCGCCCCCCTACCGCCGCCATCGAACTCCCTCACTGTACCTGCGCCCCGCCCCGCTTGTCCTCAGGGGCGGGGCCAGCCCTAGGGCAAGCTGGAGCAGGAAGTGGTTGCAATTACACACTCCCGCCCCGCACTGGCTGCCACTGCCGGAGCGACAACGCTAACTCGGCCGGCCCCAAACGTCAGGGGAAAGGCTGCAAGGCTCTGCCGGGGTCTCCAGGGCTGGAATGAAGCTCCTTGGAGTTTCCAAGGTTGGCCGAGGCTGGAAGCCCTAATTGACTGCTGGCCGCATCCAGGAATGAAGGGAGGGGTCGTGGGTCTCCGTCCCCACTCCAGCGTGGCAGCCACTTGGCACCGTCTTCCCTTTTTAGCTTGGCCACTAGCTAAAAGCAGCTTTCCCCCTGCTGTTAGGGCCCCCTGCTCGCGACTGCCTGGACAGCCGGCCCTGGCCCCTCCTACCAGGAGGAGACAGGCTTTGATCCTTTCTTGCCGCCAGCCGGCAGAGTACAGTAGCTTTATACCCCCTATTCCTCCCTACTTTCTGGTCATCCCCATCTGGGGTCGGCTCTGGGCGGGGTGGAGAGTGTGGCGGGCTAAGTAGCACGTAGAGAGAGGAGGGATAGGGGGAGTTTGAGAATGTTTGGCTGTGGTGGCTTCCTAATTCTCTTGGGTGGGCTTTCACTGAAAGCACCTTTAGCATAGAAAATTTGGGCTACATTAGAGGAGCGGCAGTAGAAGGGGCTCAGTGAAGAATGAAACGTGGAGGTATGAGAGGGAAATGGAATGAATGAAGTAGTTAGGTTACAAAATGGCCTTGAACCCCAGTGGCTCCAATGGGGGCTCTTCTTGGACCTTCACTAGCATCTTCTGTAAGCCCTGCACTCAGGGTTGCTTCTCCAACCTCGCAGCCCCATTTCACATCATGGCACCCTCCTTTCCTTGTTCTATTCACTGTCCCCTTCTCCCAGGCCAGGCCTGCCCAATCTGCTGAGGTGGGCTGGGGCTCACTTCTGCTGTCTAAAGAGGAAGAGCTTCCCTCCCCAGCCCCAGGAGGAGCCAAAGGCTTTGCAGCCCAGCTTGGGGGGCTACTAATTAGCAGTCCTTTCCCCTGGGGTTCCAGGCTCCCAGGAGACTGGGAAGCTGAGTCATAAGCAACTTCAGGCTCCAAGGAGGACAGCACAGTAAGAAAAAGAAGGAAGGAAAAAAAAAGAAATGTGCAAAGAGACAAACTGGCCACGCTAGTGAGGTGACAGGAGGGACTCAGCCCTGCCTTAGTCTTGCTCTGCTCACAGACTGAGATCACAATCAGAAGATTGTCTTTGCATTTGAAAGATGATGACAGGACACAGGATCAAATAAAGAAATAGAAATGGAGGTGTTTTGTAAACTATTTAGCTCTTTACAGATGTGAAGGATTACTATTATTACTATGCAATGCAAATTTTCATTTTGCACCCATGGATCTGTTTTATTCAACATTCTCCTTAATAGAGAAACATGAGTTAGGTTAGGTTAGGTTAGTCCTGGGGCTTTGAGGCCCTGAATGCAGCATACTCTGTGTGTGTGTGTGTGTGTGTGTGTGTGTGTGTGTGTGTGTGTGTGAGAGAGAGAGAGAGAGAGAGAGAGAGAGAGAGAGAGAGAGAGAGAGAGAGAGAGATAGATATGGGAGGGAGTGACTTAGATGGAATCCTTTCCTTCAACTATTCAACAGGAGTTCATAACACTAGCAAGATGGGATTATAATGAACAAAAAGGAGAGACTTGAAGGGGAGGAGACCCCTTACATACCATATGGACAGAGAATTCTAAGAGACAGTGTTTATCTCTGTCCCCTCAGTACCCAGAACAAGCTAGAGAAGGAGCTCAAGCACTCAATGTCCATGGATTGAATGACTGATGGAAGGGAGTGAGGGTGGAGCACTCCGACCTTCCTGCATCCTCTGCTTTCCCTGCAGTGCTGTTATGTGCAACTGAGTATCAGCTCCTTCGAGCAGTAAGAGCCACATCCTACCAGCCTAGTCTCTCTAAGTCTTTGACAGCAAGTCATTGCACCCTTGATGTCTCTGTCACCACAAGAGGCCTGGTATCCAGAGCCCCAACACCCAGCCAAGGCCACTGGCACCGCACATGTCATTAGTCTCAGATTCTTCACCAGGCCCTCCAGGCTCTCGCAAAGTCTTGCAACCATTGTGTACATCAGTCAGCAAACAAATGGAGTTGTGAATGGGGGAAGCACTTTGTGACCTGTGAAGTGTCGTACAAATGTAAGGGGTTATTGCATTGTATTGCAAAAAGTGCATTGCTGTCCTTTGAGGGTTGTGTTCATTTGAATTTTGGCAAACAGGAGTTTACTGCATCATAAAATGTATGTGCATGTTCAAGGGTAAGGCCCATAGATAGAAACCTACCTGGCCAATTGGTATGAATAAAGCCATCATTTAGACTGTGCAAAGGCAATATTGGTAAGTTAACAAGAATTCCCTGGCCCTCTATATTTTTCAATATGCTTTTATATAGGTGCTCTCATCAGATTCTCTGCACAACACTATGCTACTGTTAAGTCCCTCTGACTTGAGTTCAGTAGAATAAAGCTCACAGTGAGCTTGGACGAATCTACTTTTGAGACTTGCAGGCTCTGAGAACTTGGCCTGGGAGAAATTTTCAGGCAGAGAAAAACATGGTCTGTGTAGGTCCTGGCAGGGCACTCCAGACCCATGCCAACTTCCCTCCATTCTCTGTCCCCACAGAACTGCTCTACAATACCTCCATAACGACCTCCAGCCCAAGAAGAAGGCACTCTTTCAGTCAGTCATTCAATCAACAAACATGTTTTGAGTACTTTCCCATTGGTGTCAGGCCTTCTGCTTGGCCTGGGGCTACAGACATGAAAAGCCTGTACTGCTCACCGTTCACTTCTTGCCTTTCCAGTGACATGTTTGGTGGCAACTTTTCCCCTTCAAGAATATCCCTGAAGTTCATTTTATTCTGCTGAGCGAAGTCAGCTAATTGTTTTGAGTCCAGCCAAGTTGTTGGGTCTCTAGTGGGGCAAAAAGGGACCCCTTTGAGAGATGGCACTCTGAGCAAGCTCAAAATGAGCAAATGAGGCTCTCAGATGTGGGGTGCAGGTATCACAAACCTCTAGAGGAGATGCAAGCCTGATTTTTTTTGTCCACACCCTTGAAAAGTCAGGAGAAAAATCATGCGATCAGCGTTGTGTTGGAATAGCATTCTCACCTTGCGTTCTGACAGAGCAGTCACTGTGGGGCTGCAAGGCCTCTCTGGTAAGTCCAGTTTGGGGACTTGGGAGGCAGTTACAGGACTGTCTTCTCCGCCCCCAGTACATGGTCATGTCATCCTTGGTGGGAAAATACTAGTTAGTTAACTAGAATGTTCAAGCGGAATGACTTCCTGGATTTTGGAATTTTCTAATGGACTGAAGTTAATCTGCACCCCATTTCTTGTCTAGCTGTTTGGTGTGGAAATCTTTGCAAGATATATGTACCCATTTCATAGATTGTCAATAGAGTCTACTGAAAAACTTGGTGAAACCTCTCTTTGTTGTCTGGACTTCTGGCAGGGATTTGTAATCAATGGATTACAAACTGGGGCTCCTGAACCCATAAAAGTCTGGTAAGGAGTCTATGAATTACATCTATATTTCACAAAGTCTAGTGAAATGTGCTTGCAAGAGGCTACAGAAGTTCATTACAACATCAAGTGTTTTGGGTTTTGGCTGGAATTAAATGAACTCAGTGTGGCTATCTCAGGTTTATCTGAAATTCTGGTGCCATTTTCTGTGTATTAGATATATATTAGATGTGTATTTTCAAATGGTAAATAAGTTATTGCTTGAAAACATATCCTGTTTAAGTAGATGAGTATTTTGAGTTCAGAGGCTTAAGACCACAGACTGTGGAGTCAGACCGCCTGGATTCAGATCTTGACGTCAAAAGTTATTAGCTGGGAATGGATAAAGAGATCATGGTATATCCATACAATGGAATATTATTCAGTCATACAAAGGAATGAAATACTGATGCATGCTACAATGCAGATGAATCTTGAAAACATTATGCTAAGTGAAAGAAGCCAGAAACGGGGCCTCCCTGGTGGCACAGCGGCTGAGCGCTGCACTGTGGAGCTGTTGGCAGCAGCGATGCGAGTTCAACGCCCAGCCGGGGAGAGTCCCACATGGTGCGGCAGACCTCTCCTGCCTCACCCGCTGCTCCCCTCAGCAGTGTATTTCTGATCTGCCTGTTCTGCTCCCCGCTCTGTCTCTGGTGAGCCCTCTTGCCGCCCCACACCTCTGGCCTGTGCCCCAGCTTGTATGTATAAATAAATAAATATTTTAAAAAAAAAGAAGCCAGAAACAAGAAATCACATATTACATGATTTAACTTTATTGAAATATTCAGAATAGGTAAATTCGTAGAAACAGAGAACACACAGGAGATCACCAGGGGCTGGGAGAGGAAGAAAAGAGGAACAACTGCATAAGGGGTACGGTTCAATTTGTGGTGATGAAAACAGTTTGGAAGTAGGTAGAGGTGGTGGCTGCAGAATGTTGTGAATGAGTTAAATGCTACCGAAGTGTTCACTTGAAAATAGTCAATTTTACGTTATGTGAATTTGACTTCAATTTCAAAAACTTACTAGCTGGGCAACTTTGGGCAAGTTACTAAACCAATCTAGACCTCAATTTCTTCATCTGTGAAAGGGGGAAGTAATAGTATCCATCTGATGGGGTTGTGATGAATATTATATTAAATGAGTTAATAATAGTGAAATTCTTAGAATATGTCTAGCAAATACTAAGTGACATATCGCTGTATGTAAATTGGGTCCATGAAGGGAAAGAAATCATACAATCTTTGGTAGTGAAAACTTTGGAGAGCTTTGGTGAAGATAAAAATGGAAAAAGTACTCCAAGTCTTTCAAGCATTCTCTGGCTCAGAATTCCCAGTAGAGATTATTAGAATTTGGTTATGAGGCACGATCTATCCCAAACCTATCCAAGAAGATTCTGGGTAAGAGGGTGCCTTCAAATTTGAGTTTTAACAAGCTCCCCTCCATGCACAGTGATTCAGATGTGTATTAAAGTGAGAAAATTTGCTGTGTGAATTAAGATTGAATGTGTACTGAAGGCAGAATACTGGCTTCCTGGATTTTTGAAAAATTTAAAACCCAGGTCTCAATTTGTTTTTTAATTATCTTCTGACTTTCTTTCCCAAATGGACATTCTGCCCCTGGAACTCCTTGCAGTTTGATGAGCAAGAACAGACACACGAGAAGACGTATAAACACATACACCCAAAATAAGAATGGTATCTTTACTGAGTTATCTATAGTGGCAAAACTATGTGCTTACTCTAGTCTGTGAATATTGGAAGAGCTATGCTGGCCTGCCTGGAGGATTCACTAAGACATGTTCCTTGTCCTCCAGATACAAATTCTGAGAGACAAGATGGCTACTGAGAAAGCTGGGGCTTCAGTCATGTGAGTGGTTGATGTGAGAAGTGTGGAGTGGGGGTTGGGAAATGGCATGATGGGCAAGACTTGAGGGGCCCATTGCTCTCCATGAATGCCTACCGTCAATCAATTCCAAAGTATTTATGGAGTGCTGTCTGCTCAAATGCTGCCAGGCATTGTGGGGCGGTGCCGCTTTCTTTCTTTTTTTTTTTTAAAGATGTATTTATTTATTGCATACAAGCTGGGGTGTAGGCCAGAGGTGTGGGTGGGTGAGAGGATTCACCAGAGACAGAGTGGGGAGCAGAACAGGCGGATATGCTGAAGTACACTGCTGAGGGGAGCAGTGGGCTGGCGAGACAGGAGAGGTCTGCTGTGCCATGTGGGAATCTCCCCGGCCGGACATCGAACTCGTGCTGCAGTGGCTGCTGATAGTTTCATAGTGCTGAGACTTAACTTGTTGCGCCACCAGGGAGGCCCCAGTGCCACTTTCTATGACAAGCTACCTATCCTTAGATGGGGAGGTAGATTTAAGATGCAGAGCACAGAAAATCTCTCAGTGCTAAGATGGACAGTACTTACCCCTGGACTAGATTTTCTCAGCAGTGACCAGCATTTAGAGGCAAAAGCATCCAGGGAAAGCTTTGTGGAGCTGGGGCTTGAAGGATTTCGCTAGGTGGAGGGGACCTCAAGTGCAAGAAAAAGATAGGAGGGAGAATGATATGTGTGGTTCAGCAGGGTACCTCAGTCTCATGCTAACATCCCTAAGCCTCCAGGGATCACAACCACATCCCCCAAAATGCATCCAGTCTAGGACCTGGAATTGGGTAAGTCCCCACTGAATGTGGACAACTGAACTGGTACTACCTCAGTATTCTTTAGCCTTTTTTGGGGGAAGAGGGAATAGATTTACGGAAAGGACTCACTGGATTTTATTTTATTCCCTTTTGTCAGAAATACACCTTGTTCTTCTTCTACGTCTTCTCCTTCTTCTTCCTCTTCCTCTTGCTCTTCATCTTTTTTAAATGTTCAGGTTATGGCTTTTATCTTCTCTTTTTTTTAATGTTCAGGTTATGGCTTTTTAATATCGGGGTTGGAATTAAGCAGGTGCGCCCAAATTTTTAACTTCAAAAAAAATGTCTCAAGTTAAAAATGACAACAAATACTGCAGAATATCTACTTAAGCACCAAGCAAAAAGCTACATGCTTAACAGCAAACTTACTTGATCCTGGAAATATTTCCAGGAGGTGTTCCTTAGTCCCCATTTTATATATGAGGCTCAGAGAGAAGTTCAGTGTCCAAAGGATTATCACTGGGGAGCGGCAGAGCCAGGGTTTAAACTATGTCTGACTTCAGTAACTGTGCCTGTAACTGTGAAATGGGAAGAGAAAGACTAAAAGAGACCCAAACGTAGGACTGAGTCTTCACCTGAAGACAAGTCTTGGCCTATTTCCCTACGATAAAATAAGGAGGTTGGATTAGATCATCCATTCATTTAGTCACTTAACAAACACTTGTAGAGGGCCTACTCCGCGCCTGGTGGGGAGAGAGAAGGAGGCTGTTACTTGCTGATGATAAGAAATACTGGGCCCCTTCATCCAAAGGAGTGAAAATCTAGTTGGAGAGAACTAGGCACAGTGTAGAAGTGCTAAATACAGTGACAAGCTCAGTACTGCAGGGATGCTCCCAGCACAGTTAACTTGGGGTAGGGAGAGGAAAGATCAGGAAGGTGGCATGAAAGAGGCTGCCTGAGTAATAATGGTTGAGTGAGATTTTAACAAGTGGAGAAGGGCATACAAAAAAGCTTAGAGGGCAGTCAATAAAGTGTTTTTCTTGTCCAAGGAAGGATGAAAGGCAGGTTTGGCGAGAACAGAGGCTTGTGAGGGGCAGGGAAGGAGAAGAGGCTGGAATCTGATCATGGATGGTGCTGAAACCCATATGGAGGCTCATGGACTTGATTTTCTCAGCAGCGAACAGTCCCAAGCAGCTTTCCAGGCATTTAGGAGGGCAGATGATTTCTCAGCGTCCCTTCCACCTCTAGCACTGTTTGATTAAGAGCCTTGTTAAGTGCCTAGCGGTATTAAGGAAGAGGGGAGGCTTGAACTCCAGAGGCTTCTGGGGTGATTTTAGCCCCCTTCCTATTTTCCCCCTTTTGGCTATAAACTCCACAAAGGTTGTTGGTTGTTTACAGAGCAAAGTTTAACCAGACATGCTGTCTCCCCATCTAGACCCCGAGCTCTGAGAGGGCAGAGACAAGGCCTTCCTCAGCCTGCAGTGGGCCCCTGGAATGTCTCTCCAGCAGTAACCTGCTGCAGTGGGACTTACACACAAGAGAGTTACAAATAGCAAATAGGAGTGAACAGGGACAAGGAATTTTCCCCCTCAGCCTCTCCCAGAATGGAGAGGGCAACACTGGAGAGCACAGAGTACTGTAACTCACAGTCTGTCTTGCTGACCTAGTACCAGCCTACCAGTCTACAGTTTCCCCTGCTTTGCAAGGCTCTCTCTCCCCTGGTCCTCTTTCAACTTAAAACCAGCTCTTTGGCAGTCCTCAGTTCCAAACCTGACTTTACCTTCAACTGATTGGGGTACCAGGGATGAAGAGCTGGCCAGAAGCTTCAAGTTCACATCATTCAGACACTCTAAAGATCTAAACCACTGGAATTTTGTTGTTGTTTTCATAAGGGCTGGGCTGTTTTACCAGGGAGACAAGGCCTCTGTTGCAGAACAAAGCAGAAAATTGAAGCAATTATCTCATGAATTTAGTTGAAGGTTGGTTTGGGGCTTAAATGACCCTGGGCCCCTTAAATGTCCTGTTTTGTTTGGTAGGCTTCAGGAAGGCAGGACCCAGACTGGTGTTACCCCTAGGGTTCTGTGTTCAACTGGGAAGGCTGGTGATGCTGATGTTGATAATAGCTCTTACACAAGTCCAGTCATTTATGATGTTAGAATTCTTTCCCATTTATTTTCTCCTTTGACATCAGGGGTATCCCTGCAAGAGTACGAGATGGGCATTGATTTTCATATTTTCAAGCAGAGGGAAGACCCAGAATGTAGTACCTGGCATTAGACTGGCACTATTCAAATATTAGGACTTTCTTGAGGTCCCACTGGGAGCTAGCAACACAACAGGTCTAGGACCTGGTTCTTAGAACAGCCCAAATGATACTCCTTCCATTACACCAAGCTGCCTTCTGAGAGCCCAGGTCCAGGCCTGTAGCTGTTACGGATGGGAGAAACCATTAGAAAAAAAAATCTGCCTGAAGAGGAATATTTTATTATTAAATTGAGGTGCCCTATGTTGAAAAGAACTCCAGATGTGGAGTTAGTACTACTAGAGTCTAACCCTGGCTTTTTGAGTCACAAGCTATGTGACCTTGAGGAAGCCAATCAGATGCTCATAGACTCAGTTTCCTCAATTACAAAATCCAGAGTCATAGTGAGAAACAAATGAAATAACACAAATGAAAGGACTTTGTGGACACTCCAAGGTTGTACAAAGGTAAGATATTTTTATGATGATTATGTTGAGTTCCAGTCTTAAATAATCATTAATATCTCTATCCCTTACAAGGTTTCCCATATCCCACCTTGGTTTCCCATCATCTCCTGTGGGGCAGGAAGCATGGCCCCCAACAGGAAAGGGCTCAGAGAAGCCAGAGCTTCAACCAGGAAATAACCATTTTGCCCCAACTTTCATTTCACCAGATAAATGATGGAGCCAAATGTTGAGACACAGACCAGAGGGGACAAGGTGTCCAGAATCCACGTCAGCCTCAAATCAAGGGCCAAATTAGCCCTAAGCCCTAAAAAGACTTGGAAATTTAGTAATTCTCAGATAAATTAAAATCAGTAAAGACAGTCAACTGAAATCAAAGCAGAGTTTGTAGGGCCTACATTATCAGGCCCATTCTAGAAGTGATTTCCTCCCTTCTTAAAAGAATGCATTTTGTGTTCATATGTTGATCAGCTTAAACAAATCACTCCCAAAATCTTCACTTTCTCCTGGTGCAATTTAGGCCAAACACTTTCTAAGGTGTGTGTGTGGGGGGGGTGGGGTGGTGGTGGTGCTGGTGCTGGTGCTGGTGCAAGGGACAGTGGGAGTGGCCAAGTTAAACAGCCAGGGAAGTAGGTCCAAAAGCAAAGTAAAATGGCAGGGTTAGGGCCACATTGCTGGCAGGAGATTTTGAGGTTGCCCAGGACAAGAGGGCACAGAGAACACCAGGCCTCAGGCAACAGCAAAGCCACTGCAGCCTCTGTGGCTTGCCCTCCTCTCGGGGCAATACTCGCACACATCACATTCCAGGGAGCCTCATCTACCATCTCTAAAGTCCTTTCAGAGAAGACAAGACACCTCACAGCTTAGAGATGGGAATTCTGGGCCTAGGACAAAAGGGGTGGGGGCGGGAAGGAGGAGGAGGAAAACATTAACCGGGCAGGGCCTCCTTCTAGTCTCAATGACACCCCGCTTCCTTACTATAAATATATCATAAATAATATCAATATATTTGGACATAAGATTTTTTCTGAATTCCTACTATTCATTTCACATTCCGTTTACAAAGCCCCAAACCCTCCAGGAACTGCAGGGCACCTCCCTAATACCCTCTAGGCTTGAAGCGATGCCTTTGAAGTCCCTACCACCGGCTCAGGGTTGGAGCTGCTAGGAAACACCCTGAGACTGAAAGCAAGTCCGCTGGCAGCTTCAGCTCCATCGCAAGCTGCTCCCCTTCTCAGAGTTAATGTAAAGTCATCAGAGTCCCAATGTGGACCGCAGGCTTGTCAGCCCTTCAGTCCGGGGATGGCCTGGGATGTAAACACAGACGAGGATTTATTCCTTTGGCCAAGCGGGGAGTCGTTAGGGTAAAGGCTAAGGGTCAACGGGCTCGCTCGGTTTGGCGACTGAGGAGCCCTGCGAAAGCGGGCAGAAGCCGAGTCCTCTTAGAGGTAGGTTTACGGCCCCAGTAGTGCAGGCTTCCCCCTTTTCAGACCTTTCGTCCCCCTCCTCCTCTCCCTTCCTCCCTCCGGCTTCTCGCCCCCGCTCCCCCCACCCCCAGCCCAGATAGCTCCACGCCCAGGCGGGGGTCTGCCCTTTGAGGGCGGCCCAAGGGGTTTGCAGCTGGGGAGGTTGCCACGAAGGGTGGGCCTCGCGGGAAACGCGAGGCCAGGCAGCGAGCCCCGGCATTTTCCCTTCCCCAGCACCTGTCCCACTTCGGCGCCGGGGCTGGGGCTGCGCCCGCGGGCGGCCTCGGTGCCGGAGCGACAGAGCCGTGCACCGAGGTCGCTCAGGGTAGGGAAGTGGGGGACCGGGGGAGGGGCGGGGCGTCCGGCGAGGGTGCCCCCCCCGCACGCAAGACCCTACGTCCCCCCACCCTATACACTGAGGCTAAACGCCGAGAGAGTCACACATAAAGCACGAGCGAAAACGCTCGCTCTCCGACCCCAAGCGGCGTTGCTCACCCCCCCTTCCTGGAGCGGGGGGCTGGCCGGAGAAGGTGGCTCCGTTCTTCCCCCGTGGCCAGTGCGGGGTCTGCGGCTGCCGGGAGAGGTTCCGGCTTCCCCGGGGCTGGCAGGGGGAGCCCCGAGAACTGCAGGCCCGCCCCCCCTTCCTCCTCCTCCTTCCCCTCCTCCCCCACGTGTCCTCCCGGAGCCCAGCGGCCTGATCCCAGCACCCCCCGCCACCTCCCTCCTCCTCCCGCTTCGCCCGCTTCCCCGGCGGCTTGGAGAAGAGCAAAGTTGCGACAGCGGCCGGGGGGCTCTGCCCAGGTGAAGGGGGCGCCATTGCGGGGGGGGGACGGCGCGGCCCTGCGTCGGGGGCGGAGGGAAGATAAAGAAACTTGCTCTCCGCGGCCCCCACCCCGCACGGGTTCGGATCTTGCGTGGACCGAGCCCTCGTGGCGAGACGCGGCAACGCCGGCGGGACCGAGGCCGGCACCGGGACCCGGACCGCGCGCCTGGGCCGGCTCAGCGGGCGCAGGCAGCGGGCCAGGCCGGCACCCAGGCAAGGGCGGGGTGGGTGACCGTACACCGGACCGAACCGAGGGCTCCGGTGGCCTGGGCGCGGGCCGAACCCGGACCGGGCCGAGTAGGGTGGCGGAGTAGGACGTGGATTCGGGGGCGGGGCGCGGCGGGAGGGGGAAACCAGGCCGGGCCGGACTGGCCTGGGCGTGGGGGCGGGGGGCGAGTTCGGGGCACTTGCTCGGCTCGGGACCGAGCCGTAGGGCGGGGCGGCGCTAGGGGCTGGGCCGGACCCGCGGGGAGAGGGCGAGGGGAGGGGGAGCCGGGGGTGGAGTAGGGGCGTGGAGTTGCGAGCGGGGTCTGGCCTCGGCCGGGGGCGAAGGTAGATCGGCGGGGCCGCCAGCGGAGGGAGGGAGGCCCGCGGCAGCGCGGCGGTGGCGAAGGCCAGCTTCCGCGGAGTTTGTGCCCGGGCTTCCCGGGCTCCGGCCGCTTCACGCGCACAAATGGGGCTAGGGGACTGACTGGTAAGCAACTAGGAGTGTTAGACGGTGTTAGGCGGCGATTCCGGGAAAAGCGAGGAAAGACACCGTTTGCAATTATGCCGCACCCCCCACCCACCTTTTAGCATCTGGATTCTGCTCAGTGGGGGCCGCGGACCCTCCCCGTCACAACCCTTTCACTCTCCAGCACTCCCACAGCCTCCCCCCCTTCTTCAACCGTCTGACTCTCTTAGGGGTGTGTGTTTTGGGGTGGACGACGGCTGGGGGGGGCTATACTTTTCCTCCCGCGGAGGTAGCCTAGTTCGTATCTTATTCCTACACGTAGCGTCGCTTCGAGTCGCGTGGACGTTGGGGTTTAGATAATCTACCTCCCACTCCCCCCCCCCCAAGCGGTTTGATGGCTTTTAAGGAAAGGGACGAATCCCCAGCTTTACATGCCTGGGATGAGGTTTGAGGATTGGGATTCACCCCCAGCTCGCTTCCACTGCCAACCTTTTTCCTGTGCGACATTTCCACGGCGATTCGAACTTGGGGGGGGGACGAGAGTATTAATGTACTTCTCTATCTCTACGCAGGGTCGGCGTGACCAAGGACGTCTAGTCTCAGAGAGAAAGTAGCAATCAGTCCAACTCGGGTCGCCCCCATTATTACTTCGGCGAGAGGGATACTGGTAGGTAGGGGCCCGTAAAGGAGGGGGCTGGGTAGACTTCTCTGGAGGGACACCGTTTCTTGGCGAGGAGGGAGACGCGAGCCCCTGCTTCAGGGGAGGGGTTCCGGGGGAGGGAGATGGGGGGTGGCG
>PVIJ01015727.1:0-35292 GCA_004024925.1 Scalopus aquaticus
GTTGAGTTGTGTGAGTTCCTTGTAAATTTTTGTTATTAGTCCTTTATCAGATGTATTGTGTGCAAAAATCTTTTCCCAGTTGGTAGGGTGTCTGTTAGTTTTGGTTAATGTCTCTTTTGCTGTACAGAAGCTTCTTATTTTGATGTAATCCCATCTGTTTATCTTGTCTTTCACTTCCTTCGCTTTGAGGGATGAGACTATAGTATTCTTTTTTATCAGCCCACTTTAAAAGTTCACGTCTTCTATGTATGTTTTAAACTTAACGCAGTTATTATGAGACTTATGTTTGATAATTAAAGTGAATTTAGTCTTGCAAATTAGGCATAGCGTCAACCTCGCTTTCTTTGTACACTATTTTTCTTTGAAATATTAAGATTTCACTATGATTGATGATCATTACTGTATTAATTCCCTATGCCTGAATAATAAATTTCCCCCAAGTTTGGCAATTTAAAACAATAAACATTTATTTTCTTACCCAGTTATCAGAGAGATAAGGACCCACGGGTGGTTTGCCAAATCATTCCAGCTCTTTTTCCCTCTGGGTTTCTCATGACATTGTAGTCAAACTGCTAGCCAGGACTGGGAGTTGAGAAGTGTTTTAGTTGGACTAGAGTTTTTGTTCCCAGTGCATAGCTCACACATGTAGCTGTTGTCAGGAGTCTTCAGACCTCACCACAAAGTAGACCTTTGTCTATGGGATCATAGAGTTATGCACCCGGTAGCAATTGGCCTCCCCCAGAACAAGCCACATGAGAAAATGAGAGCAAGAGAAACACTAAGACATAAGTCACAGTGTCTTTTGTAAGCAACCTCAGAAGCGAATGATAGACCATCACCTTTTGCCAGATACTTGGGGTCACACAGGCCAACCCTGGTATAAGTTCACAAGAGTAAGTAACTAGAAGGTGGGGATCATCAGGAACCATTGTAGAGGATCCTTCCCCCATGTTGTTTCACAATATGTCAACATATAATATATGCAATGTGTATGTAATACTGTATATATAATATATAAACAATATAAGATTCTCAATATTAAATAAATACTTCAAACATTAAATTATACTATTTGTGATTTTCTATGTAGGTATGATCATTTATTTTTAAGTTATTTAAACTTGCTTGTAATTTCTTCCTGTACATGTTTGTGTTGGTATGCCTTTATAGCAAACCCTAAAATCCCTAAAACCTGTTCTCCTTTATGTAGGAAGTATTACACTTACAGCATATAAATGCATACTACTCCCTAGTAGAACGTAAGGAATCTGTGATTTCAGAATAAAAATAAAGTTTCTGGTAGAGCAGAGGAGACAGGTAGATTTCAGCTCATTGTCTCAGTGTTTTGTGAAGAATTATGTGACCACATTCAATGTCACCAATGTGTGCCTTGATTGATTAGATATGTCTGCTGTGGGTGCGGCAGGGAAGAGGCGTTTCGGACACATGCCACATCTTTGCAATCTTTGGCCTTCTAAGAGCATCTTGCTGAAGCAAGAACTCTGCCAGTTCTGAAAATAGTAGTTTGGAATAGCAAATTAGACAATGGTAACCCACACCAAATTCTAGTGAGATAGTCAGTATTTAAGAGCTTTGTTTTTATGGCTCTAAAGTATGACTGAGTAGTTGTGGTTTTACTCATTTCTCTCCAGTCAGGCTCATTAATATCCTAAATGATTGTCTGAACTGGAGGTAGGGCATTCTATTAGGTTGTTTCCAAGTAGTAAAAAGTATGTGAACTGTAATTTATGTATAAATAAAATTTGTCTTTGTCAGCTTACTACTAGAGGTTTAAGTTACTTTGTGTCATCTCACTTCTAAAATGAGTAAAAAATAGAAAACCCAAGAGAAAAATTTGAGGTTATGTTTTCTTCCTCCTAACTTTCTTAAAAGTGAAGGAATTCTAGTTCTAATGTAGGACATCTAATGTAATTAGCAATTTAGGGAGATTGGAAAGGAAGGGATGGCTTCTTGATTGCAAATAAAAGTTCTGACTTTTCCCAAATTCTTGTCAGATTATTTTAGCTCCATTTTAGCGGACACCAACAGGATCCCTTCCTCTGAAGACCTCATCAGTTTGACTGTTTTGATTTATTCTTGATGAGTTAAAAAAGAAACCACTGAGAGACTCCTCAAGTCTAAGGCTCACTTGATGAGGTGTTGGGATGATTTTAGTGTACCTATCCTCGGCCTAGATAAGGAGAATGCATATGAATGCGTCCCTGTCTTATTTTTCCATGTGTGAAAATCCTGAGCATTTCATTGTTTATGAGACTGTAATGAAGAAATCAAAAGAAGACTTGAAATATTTTGTCCCCAAACACATCTTTGCTATGAATACATTGTAAATTATTGACCCACTAGTTTGGATGTAACCATTTATGTGATAACTGATTTAGAACATCCAGTAAAGCACAGTGCTGTGGCATATGTAGGGACTAAGTAGATATTATCAAAGGAATTCTGGTACTGGCAATTTCAGAAAGCAATCAGTGAGAAAAAAATACATGGGCTTCCCATATAAACCCATTTAAAACCCATTAAAACCTTTCCCATTAAAACCCTTTAGACTTGGATTTTAATGTTTAAGCCAAGACTTTCAAGTGTGATCTTGGTATAATTGGTCTCTTTCAATTGTCTGTACCCCATTTTCTTGTCCAAAAACAAGGATAGCAGTTTATATCTCCCAGGAAGTGTCTTAAGAATTTAACAAAATAAGGGCACATGGTTCATACTTACAGATATCAGTTCCCCCTTCCTTCCCTTATTTTATGCCAGTGCAACAGTTTTAAGTGACATTTGCACAGCTGCAAGTAGAAATGAGTAGCCAGGACTTGCACTTAACCCTCTCCCTGGCCAAGCCCTGTGACAGGAGCAGAGAGGTTGCATCACTCAGGAACCTGAGACAGTTTGCTCTGAATTTTCTATAAATATCAATGAAGGGGTATCGCACTATAAAGGGCGGTGTGAGCAACCGTCCTTTTAAGGAAAAACCAGCCAGTGGCATAGGTTACTCAGAATGGCAGAGTCCTCTGAAATGAATAAAACATCCAAATCAAGCAGCCAACATCAAAACCTTTCCCCCTTTTAATCAATAATAGCTGTAACTGAAGCATGATGCTTATTCTGTATCACTCCATTAGGGTAATATAAGCAAACCTTCCATAGTTGCATAAAATACTTCGGAAATTCATCACCTTTCTGGGGTCATACTTTTATTTAGCCAGAGGTGGACTTCTCTCTTTCCTCCAGAACTTTTAAATTTATTAACAAAAACTAAACCTTTTTTTTTTTTAATTGAGCACTTTGCCCTACAAATTCTATTTGTCGACAGAGGCTGCTAGAGCAAAACACAGCAGACTGGGTGGCTTAGCCCACAGGAATTTCTTTTCCCACAGTTCTGGAGGCCAGAGGTCCAAGATAAAAATGCCAGCTGGATGGATTTCTGAAGTTCTCCTCCTGTCCTCACATGGCTTCTTTGTGTGTGCATGGCGTGAGAGGTCTTTGGCATCTCTTCCTCTTCTTATAAGAACATCAGTGCTCTTGGGCCAGGAGCCCACTTCAGTGACCACACCTAACCCTAATTATCTTCCCAAAGACTTTCTAATGTCAGGAAATGGTGACATACTAACTTAAGAGCATGAGGGGGAGCTGGGAAGCCAGTCTCTGCATGGGCAGCTGCTTCCTAGTAGCAGATCTCTGAACTATTTAGAGATTTGTTATGGAAAACATAAATTGTTGGTGGATACTGCTAAAGAGTATATGATAATAAACCACTAAACCAACTATAAAAATCTATGTAATTGTCTGTACTGTCTAATAGGTCAGGATACAGATATCACTGTCAATAGGACATGTTCCTTAATGGCTTCTGGATTTTCTTTCTATCATGATTAAAAATAGCATCAATTTTCAAGAGTTACCAAGAGCTGTCATCTCTGACTAGAGAATGGTTTCTTTGAAAACTTTTATTGTGTCAGCTCTAGGGCTTTTTAGCTCTCTAAAATACTCTGGGATTCTTTGCTGCTATACAGCAATTTGCAGCAGTGTATGTTATTTGAAAAATTTGTGTATGTTGTTTAAAAAAAAAGTAATTCATATTTTTCACTTTTTATGAAATTTTATTTTCAGTGTTGACCTTTAAACAAGTTTAGCGATACAGCAAATTTGTCCAATATTCTGCATAGGTATTATATTATTATAGCTTTCTTTTAATTTGAGACCTAAAGATTTTTTTCATTGATTGGATTTTTAAAATTTTAAACTGTATCTGGTGTAATTTTTATAGGAAGTACCATAAATATGTAATAAAAATAAAATTTGTCCTCAAGATTGTAAAAGATGGAATTCTTATTTGATCAGAGCCTCATTGGATTTCCAAATGCCTAATTATAAAATGCTCAGAATGTTCTGTGATATTTACAAAGTTCATTAATGAGAACTACTCATTTTGATTTTAGGATATCTTTCCAAAATTATATAAGGGGGAATTCTACTTATACATCAGTGGGAACAAAATGCCTATAAGTTTCTCTTAAGCACATTTTGAAATGGCTACTTCCTATTACTAATCTGTAGTTATTCTTATAACCAGTATCTGACAAGATAAAATCTGCCCTGCTGTGGTTTGGTGACTTTTATATACTCTTCTTGGTATGGTTCATTTTTTTCTTCTTACCTTCTAATTTGTTTCCAATTAGAATTGCATGTATTTATTCATATTGTAATACAAAATTGATCTGCATTTCACAATAAATAATCTTTGATGATCTTTGATGACATGCACCCAAAAAAGAAATGAAAGATAATTATCCTGGCACGAGAATATTTTAGGCTTACTTTTAAGTATAAGTCTTTGATTGCTACTACAACTCACAGTTCAAGGCAATTTGTGAAATTTTCCAGTGTTTCAAAGTTACTGTTGCCTGAAATACTTAATTAACACTTATTTACTTGTTTGTCTTTGTTTTCTGGTGCATGTGAATATTATATACATAAGATTATCTTTTCCCAAAAAAAAAAGACATTGGAAGGTAATTAGGCTCATCGATCTGCAGATTTATCTTCTATGTGATACAATAATGCATGCACTCTTGCTAAATTCACAATGATATATAAATACTGCCATCTACAATGGAAAATTAACAAGAGAACCTCTTTCATCATCACAGACAGTTGGAAGAATGAATTTCTACAAAACTAGTACACTTTTTGTCTTTCAAAAACCATTTTTCTCTTAACAGACTGTCCTAAATTTTTATCTTGAAAGGAAGCGTTTTGCATGTTAGAAGGTAAGAAACATAAGGAGGGTAATTAAAATGGGATTTAAATAATTCACTTACATTTCTCTGCCAATAAAATAAATCATGTTCTCTTAGTTCTCTCTTATAAGCTCTAAATTATGTCTTTCAATTTACTAATATTATAAAAGAAAAAAACACAATACTGTCATCTTCCCAGATCAAATATTACTGTTTTCCAACATCAGATTTGGCGATCATCCTGCGGCATATAGTATTATGCTTTTTAGTTCTTCAAATATATCTGAACGCTATTATTGCTCTCCAAGTCAGGTCAGATGCTCTCTGTAGGAACATTTGCCAGAGATATTGTATGTTCAAATGGAAGAGTTCCGTGTTTCATAGTCAGTCTCATTTATTTTCCAGACTTCTAAATTTTTCATACTAAGTAGCAGCATCTCACTTTATGAACCATGGGTCTTTATTAATTAAACAGAGTCAACAGGGCTGATTTATGCCGTCTTCTCAGTTGAATTACCAAGCATAGAAATCATAGAGGAAATATTTCTAATACAGGAATGTTCTCCAGCCAGTAAATCTGGGATTATCTCATCATACTGATTATGTCAAAGCTCTTAGTCACAGTGTTCACTAGGTCATTAAATTGAATGGTCTGCACACAAATGGCCCTATTCTAGCATCACAGAGAAAATTTTCCAAGGTTTTCCTTACGATAATCAGAAAGTCCTAATTATTTGTAAAGCTAACCATGATCATTTATTGAGTATCCTCTCTTTGCTAGGTACATTACATGCATTGACTAAGGTTAGGAACATTAGTTTTGAATGTTTTTACAAAAGACCCAGATGTGAAATATGTACTGGAAGTATATAATACTGTCTGTGGCCTGCGTTTTGTTTTTTTCTAGTGAATTGTAAATATGTGTTTGATGCTAGATTTATCAAACATGTTCAAAGAGGTATGTTGTGAATATATGATTAATTAATGTTTCATGGGTATTACTTTTATATGTGGAGGAGGATCAGATGTTGATTTGTTGATAAATGTGTTAGGGGAGGGTTACCAACATGGATGGCTTTCATTTATTGTTCAATGTCTATAACTACATTTTTTAAAATTTGAACTCTGCTTTTGATTATTTGCAATTATAAATTTAAAGCAGTGTCTGTACGTAGACAGTTATAATATTTCAAGCGTGAGAATATTATTTTTAAGTCAGATAGGAAAACATTCACTCAAACTCATCTCTCAGATAATTGTTTCTATTTTTCTTCCTACCCTTCCTCTTCGATTATAGGGGAACTGAAATAATAATTTAAATTCAAGTTTCTTCCTTGAACTAACATATTGTAAATGTGCTGATACACATTAAATCTACCAAGATTAAAATTTTTTTCAAGCTTTTTCATTTCAGCTTTAAACAGGTGTTTTGTACAGGACGCTGTCCTCATTTCACCTTACGGCATTCTAGTCTTATTACATTACCCTCATTAGTATTCCTTTAAAACTACTTTCCACTTAGGCAGCTTTCCGGCTTTATAAATGCCACGAAATGAAGTTAACCTGTGCAGAATCAAATGTGTTAGTAAGTTTAACCTGCATAATAAGAAATTCCATTAAACCATTTTAAAGAGATAATACTAATGTAGATTACTGTCAAGAGAATAATGATTCTTTGTAGCACTTAGCTACACTCTGAGATTTTGAAACTATGAAGATGTCTGGACCTTTCCACCTTCATCTTGATTCTTAAACAACTTTAACTTTTACACCACCCTGAAACTATCAGTGATCTTTTTCCATGAAAAGATGCATTTTTAAATATTTAAACAGAAAATGGAACCATTTATATGGGGTGGTGAGGAGAATATGAATAAAATTTAGACTACGAGATTAAAAACAAGCCAAATCCGGTAAGAACAGTGAAACTAACCATTTGTGCTAAGTCCAGTATTTTCAGTGATTTATCATTGACAACCAATAAAGTAGGTGCATTTCTGTGATGGCCCCCAAATTGTGCTCTATGATACATCAGACCTGGGTGTGCCAATGGGCAGGTTAATTTGAATAAAATGCATATTGTCAGAGAACAAGAGAACATGTTATATTTAAGCCTCTAAGAAATGGTGCAGTAAAGAGACTGACAACTATGTTTAATCTACTGTATCTCAAAGTTTTTTAACCATAGCTTTCTCTTCCTCACATAACATTTATTTAAAACCTTTCAAATACACTTTGGAAATCTTATTCTGTAGCAGGAGATAGTTTCACATACACAATCTTATTTGAGACTCATAAGACAGATTTGGCCTAGGTAGCTTCTGAGGTTGTATTTGGGTAGGATGGGGTTTGGGGAATCCGATCTAGAATAGGTCAGGTCAGTGGGATAAACCAGGACTAGAAAGAGTACCTCAGGAGAAGAAATACATCATCCTAATTCCAGAAGTTGTCCGTCACTCAAAAGTTGGACAGATAGTATTGGATTTAGGTGATTTGTTTAGCTGAAGGTTGGGAGTTGGATATGAGGTCTGGGAAAGACCATCCACCAGACACACTTTGTAAAGTTTTTTCCTTGCTCCCTAGGCATGCCGTATGTCTGCCGTATGTTCTTCCTTACTTCTGCTTGTGTTCTTCCCTGAAATGCCTTGTCATTTGTTCTGTGGACATGTTAGGCACCAAAAGTTCACAGATGCATAGTTCCTGCCCCCAATGAGCTTCGTGTGCAGTAAGAATGCCTCAAAATAAAAAGACATGTATTATATAGTGTAATGAGAGCTAAAATCATGAGCACAGATTGGAAGAATCCTAAAGGGAATTTGATTCTTTAGGATTAGTATGACCTAACTAAATCAATCAGTTGGAGCAGGGGGTTATAATTGTATTGAAAGTATTGTTGAGGCAGGTAAAAAACAAGGTTTTCTGTACTAGAGAATATGTATATAATCCAGAAAGCATTGGTTGGCACTGAATTCTTAGTAGGCGAGCAACAGTGTGTGGTTTGTCAGTTAGAAAGACCTCTGGCTGGAGTAGAGAATGAATTAGAAAAGAACTAGAACAGAGGCAGAGAGACGAGCTACTTTAGTGACCTAGGCTAGAGCCTGGGAAAGGAGAGGAAGGAAAAGATTACAGAGATGTTACAGCAAGAACCTCATCAGACGTACTGATGAACCAGATGTCAGGTAAGGAAAAGTGAGGCGACAAAGATGGTACTTCCTCCAGCAAGCCTTTTTACCAAAGAAAAAGGAAATGGGTTTTGTTGAACTTAAGAAATTTTTAAGGCTCGGTACAACTATTGGGCCTGTTCTAATTGCTTCTGCCAGGGGCTGCAGCAGGGGGGAGAACCAGCATTTGTGTGGTGGGTAGGAGCCAGCCTTTCAGCCTGTAACTGCATTCCTTGTTCTCTTCAAGCCATGTAACACAGACCACCTCATGGATGCATCCCGTGATGAGCGCCCTGAACCTGTCTTGTTCAGAAGAGAATGAAGAGGATTGCTTCAGAGAACCTTCTGACCAGAAGAGTTAGCGG
Source organism: Scalopus aquaticus (assembly GCA_004024925.1). Lineage (NCBI taxonomy): Eukaryota > Metazoa > Chordata > Mammalia > Eulipotyphla > Talpidae > Scalopus > Scalopus aquaticus. The sequence continues at coordinate 8,788 of PVIJ01015727.1, forward strand.
TGTCCTGTAGGAAGCTAACTCCGTGGCCTTCTAGCATCTCAGTCCACATGGACAACTCTTGACACAACAGTTCAAAATAGGAGTAAGAAACACACTACTTATTGTAGTTGAGAAATGGAAACTCTAGATTTAGGCTATTTTTGTAAAACTTTGTGGTGTAACTGTATGCAGTAGTGTCAATCGCCACTGTGGTAGTTCTTTAAGAATATCATATTTTTTTGTAGTCATAGATAACTAGATTTTGTAATTATGTACACTGTTCATAACATTTAGCTCTTTGTAATTTTATAGTTAGCTGTATACATTGTAGTATCAGTGGCCACTATAGTAGTTTTTTAAGAATAAGAATATATTTTTTGAAGTCATATAATTAGATTTTATAATATGTTCGCTGTTCATATATATTTAGCTCTTTGTAATTGTATATGTAGTTAAGGAATATCAGATACAATGTTTTTTATCGTTAAGACTTACTGTGATTTCTAAGAATATAGTAATAGTGAAACACTTCATTTATTTGATAATTCACTAACCTTGTATACTCATATCTTAGGAGAGTGTTTGGGGCAAACTACTTGGTGTTTCTTAAGGATCGCATTAGACAGGTTTTCACAGGTTCTTGAATACAGTGTACATCTTTATGGAGCTTTCCAATTCGCAGAATGCTTTCAGACCCTGTTTTATGTTAGCCATACCACAGCCCCTGAGACAAATCCAGTGAGTATTTTTATTTCATTTAGGAAATAGCAGTTCAGAGCAATAATGCACCTTGTCTGGCAACTGAGGCTCACACCTAAGTCTTCTGATTCCACATCCGGTCCCCTTGCCACCCCCACGCCCCTGCAGTGGGAGGCCGCAGCCTTCACACTGGGCACCATGGTTCTGTTGATGCAGCTGAGCTCCACAGCTGTGCACTCCGGCGGCCGCACACTCAAAAGGCACCTCTGCAGTCGGGCATGGCCTCCACATAACCCCACTGTTCTCCCCTTTTCCCTTCTACCTTCTTCACCCACAAACAAACACTATCAAGTAGAAACGTAGCTTTGGTGGGATGGTTTTTCTGAAGCACAATCTAAAATCAAGGGACTAGCTGACATCAGACTTTGCTCTGGTTACCCTCGCCAGGGGAGCATTTGAGGAGGCTTGATGAGGAGACGGCATCTGGAACGTCCTCTGCCATCCGGAGATAACTGGGGACTCTTTAAGACTGACCACATTATTGCCGATATCACCCTCCAAACTAATTATACTTTTGATTTGACTTTATTGTACTGTGAGGATGCTGCTAGACCGTTTTGGGAAGGAATGAGCCATTGACTTGAAGTGCTAAAGATTTTCTCTCAGTTTATTTATTTATTTTTATTTTTTTTAGATTTATTTATTTATTTTTGCGTGGAAGAACTGGGGTATAGGCCATAGGTGCTGGGAGTGGGCAGTGAGAGGATTCACCAGAGACAAAGTGGGGAGCAGAATAGGCAAATTTGCCAAGGGGAGCAGTGGGCAAGACAGGAGAGGTCTGCTGCACCATGTGGGTCAGCAACCAGGCCTGAATTAACTCAGGCAGTCGTGGCGATAGTGCTGAGACTTAACCCCTAGGCCACCAGGGAGGCCCTGATTTTCTTTCAGTTTAATGCCTTTAAGCTGAGGCTGGGAAATGGGGAGTTGAGAGAGAGAGTTATTTTCAATATCTTGGGCAGTAAGAACCAACTTAATAATAAAAAAGGAGCTTATTCTCACCCGATGTTATTGTTAGGTAAGTTACTTAGGAAGAAAGTAAGAATCCCTGGTTAATCAAAATACTGGGTTCCCAAACCGTGCCTGATACCACTGAGAGGTTACCAGGTGTTCTAGCCCTCCTCACCCTCCCCTTCCCTTACCTCCTGCTCACCCTCTCTACCACTGAAATAAAAATAGGAAAAAGGAACTGATAACTTTGAAATTCTGGAAGGAACCTTGAAAATTACCTGATCCCATGATTTTCAAACATCCTTTGTAAAAAAGACTCATTTTTCAAATGAATTTTTATGCTGACTTCTAGTATAGGTGGCATATTTTTTTCTCAGTGTTGCTGCTTTGCTTGAAATAGGATGAAACCTGAAGCCCAATTAAGGCAGCTCCCAGCACTGCTGTGCACACCTAGAGCTCCTTAGACTGTAGTGTAAGTAGTGTCCATTGTAATCTTTCATATGAGTAAACTGAGGACCTAAGAGTTTCCACAGCGAGTCGGTAGCCAGGTTAAGACTAGACCTAGATGCTGAGTCTCCTCATCTGCTGAATCTCCTGTTACATATAATCTAGATGAATATTATAAATATATATATATATATCTGTTGTTCTCACCAATACAGTCCTAAATACATAGTAGGCTTTATAATTTATGACTTGAATGATAGCATACAGTCAATCCAAGCTGATATCATTAGCCCTGAGAAAAGTTTCAGAATGGTTTGAGACTTGTGTTTCGCCTGACAGCCATTTGAGTATGAGGAAGCTTCTGGGAGGCAAGTTTTGAGAGAAACCCCTGAGGGAGCTCTTACCTTTTGTCCCCCAGAGGTGAGTGAGATTCTCAGACACCTGAAGTTACTTTTGTAAGTTAGTACCTATAATTGTGAAAGTACAGACTTTTTGTTGTTGCCAAATTAGTGGTATGAAATTTCCCTCCCTGCATTGTGAGTGTCTTTCTAATTTGTTTCTAGTGAGGAAAACACAAAAGAGTTGCTAGAGTGACTTGAGAGCAAGGTCCTCAGGCAATCAACTTACCCATAGACACCTCGTATGTTAACTTTGCTGTTTTGTGCCACTTTCCTCCCTGCTTCTGTCAAAACCTAGTGGAAAAGGCCTGTAACTATTGTAAGAATATTATTTATTGAGCCTCTTGTGCTATACATTATAATGGGCAGTTTGCAAATATTAATTCATTAGTTTTTTTAAAATTCCCAATGAGGTAGAAGCTGTGGGTATCTCCATTTTGGAAAGCAGACACTTAGGCTTAGAGCCAGTAGCTCATCTTTCCCTGCATGTAGAAGCTGGAGCACCAACAGATCTCCTAGAGCCTGTTCTCCCAAACCACTGTGCAGAACGGCTTAGTCTGTGTCTGTGATGTTAGGGGCAGAGCTGGGGTCTGTGGTCAGTTTTACAAAGAGCAGATTTCTGTTCAGTGCAGTACGAAATTTTTCTTGTGGCTGAAGCTCATGAGGAAAGAATTCCCCAGGAGAAAGTGGAAGCACTCTTGTAGAAGGTGGACAGTCGACCTGAACTCCTTGTCATGGAGCTTGAGGGTCTGAATGGGCTGGGCTGCCAGAGCACTGTCCCTTCTCTTATGCTCCCAGAACCTCTCAGCCAAGTATCCTAAGAGAGGCTCAAAGATATTAGTAAAGATGTTCAGAAGAAAGCATGTTGAGGACTCATTAAGAATCTTTTTCCAACACAAGGGTTTGAAACCCCCAGATTCCATTTTGGTGAGTTGACAATTATATAACTGACTTTCTTTAAAAGAAGTCAACCATGTTGATGTCATCAACGCAAACTCTTCTTCATTGACTAACTCAGATTTTAGGGTTAGAAAAATCACAATGTTCTACGTCCTTCTTCTCACTTAACTACAGAGTAATCAGGGGTAGCCATCCTTACTTATTTGTTCTCAAATCACTCACTGAGCTCCACCAGTGTCCCGAGGACAGTACACTGTGCTCCCCAGGGGTGTAGGGCAATAGCTAGCCATTTCCTGAGTTCTGCTGACTGTTGGCTTTTAAAAACAAAAAATGCTTCTCAGTTAACCAGAATTAAACAGCTTCTCTTTAATTTTAAAAATAATCTATTTCCATTTAAAAATCAAGTCATGTAGAATTGAATAAAGTAAAAAAAAAAAAATCTCATTTTCCAGAGGTAGCCATCATTAATAGTTTGTTAAGTATCTTTATTCAAAGGCGATCATACTGTTAGTAGTTTCCTTTTGACTTAATGTATTGTGGTCATTGTTTCATATCAATACATAGATTGATGTTGCCAATGTCTGCATAAAATATCACTGCCCAGCTCACCATAACATCTGTACCCAGCATCTGTTGATGGAACACTTAGGCTGTTTTAAGTTTTCTTGTTACTAACATTGTCACAATGAACATTCTGACAATCATTATAATCCTATTCCTCCTATCTGTGTATTCTTGTGCTGATATGTCTGTGGTAGAAACACATTCATAAAACTCAGGTAATACCTCAAAGGTAGGTGTTTTTTTTTTAATTCTGGTAGATATTCATAATTTCTCGACAAAATAGGACCAATTTATGCTACCACAATAGTATATGAGAGCTTTTATTTTCTCACATAGGACTTATTTAATATCCAAACATTGCCAGTAACTTTTCTGGTTGTTTTGTCCTTAGAAGAATAGCCTTCTTTCTATCATTGTCTAAGGACCTGAATTTTGTCATTATTAGGTTTTACTTGTCCCTTAACAGCAGAGACTAACTCGATGTATATAGGGGAGCTAGAAATGACTAACTCACTGTATGTCGAACATACTATTACTCTCATCTTTTTACTTGAAAATATTCACTTTCCTGCTTTACATATAATGGTGGTGAGGACCAGCTTTTAAATGATCTATCTTGGGTGAGCGTCCTCTATTAAAGTACAAAGTACAATACAAGCACCCCTATAAATTCTTTGAGCCTCTACTTCCTCATGTGTAACGAGGATAGTAATTTCCTGTCTCTTCCTGAACCGATTCAACTCAGCAGACATTTCCTGAGCACCTGCTAAATAGCAAACAAGACTTAAGGTCTTAAAGTTGCCTGACTGAATAGCACTGATTCCCAATCAAGAATCTCATAATCCCAAACCTTTCCCTTTCTTTTCTTTTTCTCAGAAACTTTTATTTTTCCTTAAAAGAATTTAGGAGGTTGTTTAGTAAGAACCCTGAATAAAGGCCTTTTATCACTCTCTTAAATTTGAATAATTCCAAAATAATATTAATAGCACCCCTCGACTAGAAAGAACAGGAACATACTGCATGAAGGGCCTCTCCAATAATAAATGCTAACCAGCTGTAAAAATACAGAGTCAAATGATACTTTCATAAAGTGTTTGAAAAATTAGAAAATATTATCCTTTCCTAGGGGGAAATGGGACATTTTTATTTTCTCTGCTAAGTGAAATGCAACTTTCTTAGGGTCAACAAGCTTGAATTTTATAAACTATAAGACAGAACGAACTGGACTAACATTCAAACAACTTGCATACTCTATTGCATATAACTTGATAAGCTGGAAAGAACTCTAATAAGAATATGCTTACAGAGGAACTTTAGAAATAAAATGCCCGATAAGTTTTATCTGCAACTATCCACATGTAATATTGTGCCTGCACAATGATTATGTATTAAATATTTAATTTAATTTCATATATTAAATATTAATTGCAATTCTGTGTTTGCTTCATATGACTTTTTCCATTTAACTAACACAACTTTTGTTAATTATTTTTAGTATGATTTTTTACTCCAGAGGGAGGGGATCGAAGGGAATCTTAGATCAGTTTAATAGCTCTGACACTCCCCCCACCCATCACCAAATTATTCTCTTCACTCTATTTATTCCTTTTACATTATTTATCAATTTCCAGTGATCTGTTTGTTTTTGTCCTTCTGAATAATGGGTGTAATAACAGAAGTCAGCTCCATCAGGGAAGGGTTTATCTGTGTTGTTCACCTTCATATCCTGAGATGTGGCACAGTACCTATCACGTACTTCAGTGCATACTTCCCAAATTGAATGTACAATGTACCACCCATAACTAACACTTAGTTTCCAGTGTAACTCTCATGACCTTATATTCATTTATTCACTTAAACATTTTATCGAGTGCTACTAGAGTGCCAAACATTTGCTAAGTACTAGGGATACAATGCAAAACAGACGTGATCCTAGCCCCCATGTGATTTATATTACAGGCAAAGTCACCAAAGCTTTTTCCATTTATTTTCTTTCATCCCCTTCTTTATCCCCTGTTTGAACTTCTAGACCATTTAATGTTCATTGCCTCAAGAAAAGGGTGTAACATAAGAAAGAAAAGGAACACATACTCTTCTGAGTTTCAAAACTCTGTCTCCTTTGGGAACTGGAAAGGATTCATGATATCGATCAAAGATTTGAGAGCACAGATGATGAGGAAGAGTAGGACTTTCCTACTCCCTATCTTGGAAATTCTTTTGTCTGTGGGTAGGAAACAACAAAAATGTTGTTAGGGCTCAGAGAAAAGGGCTTCCTGTGCCCTCCTGTAATGTCACGGTGTCCCTGTTTGGGCGCCACTTGTCGTGGTGTCCCCACGTTGGGCGCCACTTGTGTCGGGAGCAACACCACACTGATGACACGGGAGTCGTGGAGCAGGCTACGGAATGCAGGATGCTGCTCGAGAGCAAGATCCTGGCTTTTTTATTGAGAGAAAAGAGTGGATCAAACTCTATAGTGGATTTAGGGAGTGAGTCCAATGATACAAACCCGACTCTCACCCATGGCTCTGATCTTCTTAACAGGGTGTTCCGCAGATTAGTCCATGGGGAAAAGCACATCAGTCACTGATCCCTGGGCCCATTACACCCACACTGTAACCTCCTGGGACAACTTTGTGCAGACAGCAAAACCCTAGTTGTGTTTAGAGAGCAAAAGAAGCCCATTCTTCACTTCTCTGTAGGATGAAAATGAAGCCTCGTGTGTCTAGGCAGTTGGGGTCTTGAACAACCTCAGTGGGCCTCAGTAGCCCAATATGGCTCCAAATAGGAAGATCAAATTGATTGCCTTGAACCCACTGGACCTGAGAGGTTCCTTTCTATTCAATCCACATGGCCTCTCAATGAAACTATTTGGACTATAGCATCAGCCTATCTAAACCCAGGAGACTTGGCTCTAGATAAGCCTCCTAGAATTTAGCAATGACTCCAGATAACAGAGGGAACTTCAAGTTGGTTGAAATTAGTGATAGTTAAGATGATTTATTCCCTTCTTCTGCTATTTCCTTTGTCATAGAGGGAGCTCTTTTAGAGTAACACTTTTGACCTATTTCTGCTTCTGCTCTCTGAAATATGTGCTTAGTGAGTTTAGAATAAAAAGGAAGACATACTATTTCTATTACATTTCTTAAATACATCCCCATTTCTCTGTTTTATTTTCCAGGTCTTTATCACTTATTTCTGGATAACTGCAATATGGGCAATACACCTTCCTTCCTCTCTGCCACACCAATCTCCACCAATCCACCCACCACCTTTCTGTCAAAATTATCTTCCTGAAACACATAGTTGATCCCAGTGTCCTGTGCTCCTCCTCAGTAGTTGCCAGCACCTTCCATTTTCAGACCCCTTCTGTCTTTTCTCCCCCCTCATTTTTCATCCCCAACAGTTATTGAAATAAACTGTTCACTCTGGGAAATTTCTGCTTTATTCTTTTATCAAATCCCTTCTCATTCTTCAGGACCCCATTCTCTTTATTTTTTTTTTCTTTGAAGCCGTGACCCATGTTGCCTTCCATATGCCCAGCACTGGCATTCTATGGGTGGCTTCTCTGTATTTTTCATGTGCCCAGCCCCTCTTCCCAGCAAGAATAACTGTCCCAAGAGGGGTTGCTGAGCTATCTGTGTGGACACTCACTCCCTTCATTTACTAATTTATTTTTATCTAATGAGCTGGGAAACAGAATCTTAAAGACTTGAGATTTGTCTACCTGCTCTGTGCTTCCTTTCTCCATGTGGTAACGAAAATTGAAAATCTGGTTGACGTCAACTAGTCTCCCTGTGGCTGTTCCACTCAACATCAGCATCTATGTAAGTAAATCAGGAGCAGGAAAAAATGGGAAAAGAGCAAACTGGCTCAGATAGTCTGTTGTTTCTTATTTGTCTATTGCTGCTTTCAGGTGTTTTTATCTAGAACCTTGGAAGGCGAGAAGATTAACTGGGATGATCACACTCTAAAATCTTATTCCAGCCCCTATCATTGCAGCTCTCCTTATTAAACCTCCTTCACACTACATTACAATTCACTTGGGCAGGAAAGGGAGTTGTGTGTCTCTCCTTCAAGTCATAGTCCATATATTATTTTTTTTATCCTTCACACAAGACATGGCACAGCAATATCCAGTAAACCAAAATAAATTTAAAATGTGATTTATTGTTTTCAGAAATTCTTAGCAGTTTCCTGCTTCTGTCAGGGAAAGAGGACAAAGTGAATGTGAAAAAGAAAATGAGATGGTAAGTAAGCATGTCTTGTCTAACTAGTTCTACAAATGTTAAAATAATTTAAAAGATTTTTGCTGAAGATGGAAGTCTATGCGGCTTCAGTTTGACCATAAAACTCATAGTCTGATCACAGAGGAAGGATTTGTAAAGCACATGCTTGTAGCTTCCTTGCTCAGGTATTTAAAAAAATACAATAGAATGATGCAGATATGGAAGGGTAGATCAGGTCTAGAAGTAAAATACAGGTGTGTTTGAAGGCAACAGCATCAGACTCTGTTCTTACAGGTTAATTAATCACGTTGCTGAAGAATTGACCTGGCACAGGGGAGCTGTGTTGCCACGGTACTCTGGAACTGTGGAAATGATCCCATCTATAACTAAGCCCACTGGAGTTGCTTGACTGTTGCTGTTCCACAGTGGAGAAATTAATTTTTCTCATCAGCCAAATGCGGGGAGGGAAAACAGGAAGACGACAAAAACTGGATGGGTAATAAAGTTACCTTGGCACATAGGCAATGCCGGACAGGTATTTCTCTGGAATGGAAGAGGAAAAGGTCCTTGTGGACACATACAAGTTTTGATCCTGAGTAGTTGCGCATCCCGGAACTCATACACACATTTAATCTAAAGCCGACTTCTTGTTTTCGTGTGGTGATCACATGGGTTGTAATATAGTTTCGTGACCACCAAATAAAAGAAGAAGCCGGCAGCAAATTAAGTGCGTGGATAATGTATCTGAATGGTAAAAAGGCTCAATATCAGGAAAATCTGAAGGGAATATACATATACACATTCAATGTGTATATGTGGCAGAATAAGAAATATTTAATGGACTAAATTCAACAAAATTTCAGCTGTATGACCAAGTTGAGTCCTCACTCATCAAGGGGACTCACTGACTCACTGACTCACAGAAGGTGACACATCTGTGAGGTTACCTGTTTTCCCAATATTGCAAAGGTTTTTCTTTGATCATATTCCTTCTGCCTCTTTGAGGACCATATACCTGATCAGTGTAATGTAAAACACCATCACTTATAGGACTCACCATTTTATGTATCATTGAAAATGTAAAAAAGGTATTTCAAATATGGCATAGTATCTTTAAGTAATTCTAAGAGATGCTTGAACATAGATTTGTATCATATGTATATACATAGGAAAATGAAATACAAATAAACGGTGATATTCCTACAACTTCCATACATTCAGAATGAAATGCTTCTGAATCTCTGTTTCCACCTTCAAACTAGAACTGTCCACCTTCAAACTGAAGCAGTTCTTTTTTTTTAAAGATTGATTTATTTATGCGTACAAGCTGGGATGTAGGCCGGAGGTGTGGTGGGTGAGAGAGTTCACCAGGGACAGAGTGGGGAGCAGAACAGGCAGATCGACTAGAGTACACTGCTGAGGGGAGCAGTGGGCGAGGCAGGAGAGGTCTGCTGCGCCATGTGGGAAGCTCCCTGGCTGGGGATTGAACTCATGCTGCAGTGGCTCTGGATAGCTTCATAGTGCTGCAATTTATTGTGCCATCAGGGAAGCCCCGAAGCAGTTCTTAAAGGGGGATCCACCACTGCTCCTAGCATCCCCAAGTATTTAGGGAGTTATTTAATTTTTTTATTAAGTAACATTAGTTTACCACACTGTATGTGACTGAGAGATGGAGATTCACACCTCCTCACACCACCCCCCAAGGCGCCCCGAGTCCTCCACCATAGTGCTTGTGCTTTGACACCTATTCCCAGGTTTTGGTGTTTGCCTTTTTTGTTCTTTTAGTTTTTTTTTTTTTTTACATTGTTGTTAATATTTGGACAGTGTGTGATTTCTCCCACTGCCAAAACTCCCCTAGCCCATCACCACAGTCCCTTGTGCTCTTCGTCCAGCCTTCCCACCCCTCCTCACCTTCTCCCCTCCCCTCCGGGATGCCTCATGTCTATGCTGAGCTTTCAAGGTTTGTCTTTGTCTGACCCATTGTTTGGTTTCTCTGTATTCCACATATACGTGAAACCATCTGATATTTGTCTTTTTCTTTGTGACTTTTTTCTTCTGAAAAAGATTTTATAGATTTTTAGGTTGCAATAGGGATCCACATCCCTTCTTCCAGTAATCCTTCAATGCTTGATCCACTGAGAAGGAAAGGAATAACAGTCCACTCAAACTGCAGGAAATGCAGCCAGGCTCCTGCATGGGCTGGTAAACAGGACTGTATTGCTGTGCTCCGGCCAACAGCACCGCAAGACATCATAATTGTGAGAAAGCGGGGAATATGCTTGGTTCCCCTGAAATGAAGCATTGCCTGAATGAGAGAAAGAAACCCAGTAGGGAAATACAGAAATCAGATCAACACAAAGGGAAGTGGAGGAGAAAGCAGCATAAAGGTGATGCCAAGCAAAGCCCACTTCAGCTGACCCCAAAAGAGAGAGAGTCAGTCCCACCCCCGTGTCAAGTCAGAAGCCAGGGAGCCCAGAGTACTCACACCCTTGACCTTCAGCCATCGGTGAGTATAAGAGACCTGGGAGGGAAGGTCAATTCCAGGTACCTCTAGCTCTGGGCAGGCCAAGTGGGTTCCCAGAGTGCAACAACAAAGAGACACAGCTGCTGGGTGTTGAGGGTGATAATGTATAGAGTTAAAATTAAGGAAAATGGTAGAGGGACCCAAGAGCACTGACAGTGTCTGGTACACATCCCAATTTCAAAGACATTTAAATGTGAAAAATGTGTGTCTTAGAATCCTTGAAATATGGCACTAAGGATCAAATTTCCTTGCTCCTGGCTCATCCCGTAGCATCTTTAAAATTGAGTTAAAGATGAAATGCCTTACCAAATGAAAACAGTATGGCCCTTCTGGAAAAAAAAAATTAATTCAATCAAAATGATTTTAAAAGCTATTCCTAAAAATCCTAATAGAAAATATTTGGAAGAGCTCAAGTGATTCATCGCCCCGTATGGATGGGAATTGAATGTCTAAACTACACGAGACAGATAATTCTTTTTTACTCTGTGAAGCAAATTTTTAAGGTTGTAGACAATTCAAACACCCTCAATAATTTATTCCAGTGCTTCTTTCCTGCTAGTTAAAACATTCTTTACAGTAAGCATGTCTTTTATTAGAAAAAATAAATGTTAGTAATTCTGTGCAGGTATGAAAAAAGTGTATTTGATTTGATTCTGTTTATTACTTCCCCATACATTTCCTAGGACAGTTTACTTTAGAACTCTGTATACAATCTGGTGAACGTTTGTAATGTTATAGGGGCTGGAAACATAAATGACTGGATTGTGGGCATGAGTGAGACCTCAACTGCACTCTCCATAATTAAGATTATTATTGTGGAAATGAGCCCCTTCCCCATACACACACAGATTTGCATTTAATACCTGTTTCTACCCCACTTGTGTGGTCACACTCTCTGCATTGGATGCATATTCAGGACTTTTTTTACTAGAAAGCTGGAGTTGTGACAGACATGGTGTTTCCATCCCATCCGCCGGGAAGGAGCAGGTTTGATGGCAAAGTAAAGACCAAGGTCCTTGTTGCTTTTATCCATATTCCTGAGAGCATCATAGGGAGAATGTCCTGCAAGGTGCCCCAGTTTGCCATCTCTATCTGCCATTCACTGTCAAAGAGCCCAGACATATTTAACCTCCATTGGAAACATTTGTGCAGTAAAAAATAGCAATGGGTTCTAGCAAACTTGATGCATCATTAAGTTTTTCACATTAACTCTCTGCATCTAGAGCAAGCTCTGAAATAGTCTTCCTTTGGACAAAGTGCCTGATATAGGACTCTCCCTACAAAACATTAGGTGTGCCTTTCCGGAAGCACAAAATCTTCCAGTCGGTGTGAACTTGTAAGTCCTTCTAGTCCAACCATCTTTCAAATGAAATGATTCTTCTAACGCATTCCTGGCCAATAGCTATTCAAGGCTTTACTGAGATATGTCCTTGACGGGAGACTTGGCTAACTCCTTTAAAAAATTCTTTTTCTCCCTTAAGATGATTTTAAAATTTTTTTAATAAAATGCTTTAAATTTCAGTAAAAGGTTTTTAATTAAAAATCCAAAATATTGTATTAAAAAGTACTTTTTAAAATAGCGTTCAGTTAAGATATTGCTTTATCACTAAGAAACAATAGCCTGAGACGTAGCCTGTTCACATGAGTTTCGCCTGCTGACCAGGGCGCCCTCCCCACCTGAGGTGAGGCGGACATCTGTCCCTCTGACCACATCCTGTCGTGCTGTTTTACAATCTGTCAGAACAAGCACCATCAACACAGAATTGTGACTCCTTTCATGCTATAAGGTAAATTGTTTCCCCCCAAATTCTTAAGTTCACAGGACCTCAAAATGTGACCTTACTAGGAAACAGGCTCTTTACAAATGTAATCAAGTTAAAATTAAGTCCTAAGAATGCACTTTAATCCATATTGCTAGTGGCCTTACAAAAAGGAAAAGTGGAGACAGAAACACACACACACACACACACACACACACACACACACACACACACACACACACACCAAAGGCATTGTGAAGACCGGTGGCAGACAGCCACTAGCTGAAGAACCACCAGCAGTGAGGACAGGGGCCCTGGCTCCTTCAGTGGCACCATGGCCCTCCCAAGCCCGCCTCCCATGCCTCAGCCTACAGAACTGTGAGGAAATACATTTCTGTTGTTTAAGCCACTTGGTTTGTGGTCCATGGTTCTGGCAGTTCCAGCAAACTAATATACCCCCCAGTTCATTACCCCCTTTAAGCAAGAAAGGCAGTAATGATCTCCCTGTTCACTGAGTGACTGGTATCGCTGCTGGTTAAACTTTATAGATGTGCATTCTTGTCTTACTGAGGACAGAAGTCAGTTCTCTTGGGGACGCCTAAGACTCTTGTAGGGAGAGCTCACTAGACAGTGGGCAATATCTCATGTAGCAGTAATTGGCTCACTGTCACTATTGAGCATGTTCTACTGTGTGGATCGGCCACACTTTGGCCATTTGGGTTGTCTCCAGTTGGTGGTAGTTACAAACAGCTGCTGTAAAATTCATGCATTTGGTGTTTGTTTTTCAATTGTGGTCAAAAAACAAAAACCAGAACAATATAAAATTTTGCATTGGTTTTGTAAGAATATGTGTTTGTTTTTCTATCCTATGGCAAATACCCATAGCAGAATTGTTGGATCAGATGGTATTTTCTATTGATGCCATAATAAATTGCCACAGTCGTGGCTTAAACAATACACATTTATTATCCTACAGTTCTTTAGGTCAGAAACTGGAAACCCAACATGGAGCCTACTTAGCATACTTAATCCAAGTTGCCAGCCAGCAAGGCTGCATTCCTTACTGGACAGTCCAGGACAGAACCCATTTCCTTGCTCATCTGGTTGCGGCAGAATTCAGTTCTTCACCTTTGTAGCACTGAGGCTCCTGTTTCCTTCCTTGCCTGGTTGGCCCCTTCCTCCACCTTCAAAGCCAGCTAGAGTCTGGCAAGTTCCATTCATATCACATCTCTTTGTGACTCTTACATGGTCACATCTTTGATGCGGCCAGGAAAGATCCTTCACTTCTGATGGTGCTCTGATGAGATTGGGTCACCCAGCTAAGCCAGGAAAATGTCGCCATTACCAAGTCCAGACTCTTCATCCCATCTGGTAAAGCCCTTTTCCCTTGAAAGGTGGTACTGTCACAGGAGCTGAGAATTAGAACATAAGCATCTTTGTCAGAGAGGGAGAATTATCCTGCCTGCCTATATTTTCAAGAATTCCAAGCTGTACCATTTTACATTCCCATCAGCCATGTTGAGAGTTCCAACAGCTCCATGTATTATTGTTATTATTTAGCCATTCTCAGGGGTATGTAATGAATCTCCTATTGATTTAACTTTGTGTTACCCTCATAGTTAATGATGTTGAACATTTCATCTGCTTATTTTCAGTATGCATATCCTCCCTGGTGATGTGTCTGTTCGAGTCTTTTGCCCATTTTTAAAACTGGTTTGGTCTTTGTGCGACTGAGGTAGGAAAGTTCTTTATATATGTTCTGGATACAAGTCCTTAGATAGGTGATTTTCAAATATTTTCTTGTCTAAGTCCAGTTTTCTACAGTTCCCCTAGATAACATTCCATGCATGTAATTTTCCTGTACCTTGTGCTCTGTTCAAGTTGGCCTAGACCCCAAAGTGGTTCTATCTCAAATTCTAAGGTAAGGTGTTTGAGGTCCCCCATTCAGAAGAAAAACTGGCTCTGTCTTGACCTAGTTATAGTAGATCCCTGAAATCCCCCAAATTATAATTAAGCCTGATACTATATTCCTCTTGGAGAATACAACTTTTGCCCTATTAAGAAAAAAGTGGGCCTCCCTGGTGGCGCAGCGGTTGAGCGCTGCGCTGTGGAGCTGTCAGCAGCGCGCGATGCGAGTTCGATGCCCAGCCGGGGAGAATCCCACATGGTGTGGCAGACCTCTCCTGCCTCGCCCGCTGCTCTCCTCTGCAGTGTATTTCTGATCTGCCTGTTCTGCTTCCCACTCTGTTTCTGGTGAACCCTCTCGCCGCTCCACGCCTCTGGCCTGTACCCCAACTTGCATAAAAAAAAAAATACCAAAAAAAAAAGAAAAAGAAAAAGAAAAAAGTTTTAAAGATCACAGGCCCTAATAGAAAAACACTGTTGCCTATAGTCACGGCATCTCCAGCTTTCTTCGTGCCAAAGCCCTACAGTCTCCCACACTTTGTGAGACTGTGGATGTGGCCTTCACAAGGGAACCATTACATGAATCCGATGACAGGAAGTGAGTGAACCAGCAGGAATCCAGAGGTCACTGCAGAGTACTTC
Source organism: Scalopus aquaticus (assembly GCA_004024925.1). Classification (NCBI taxonomy): domain Eukaryota; kingdom Metazoa; phylum Chordata; class Mammalia; order Eulipotyphla; family Talpidae; genus Scalopus; species Scalopus aquaticus. The sequence continues at coordinate 23,840 of PVIJ01015727.1, forward strand.
CTAAGCACAGGACTGAAATATACCACTGAATTACAGAAACATATAGACACCAAATCTGCTTAGAACAATGTGACTTCTGAGATCTAAAGACACCTGCTGATGCACAGAGAAGAAAGGCTGAAAATTAAGCAGAGGAGAAATTTTATTGCAAACCTTCTGGAAATTCTTGTCTACAGCTGTAAAATAAGGCAGCAATCTGGAGCTGTCTTGAGAATTACCTCCAAGAATCTAAAGTTGCCAGAAATCATCCCAGATAATTTGAAAATCGGAATTTTCCCTATACCAAGTAAAGTATTTTATCAGTCAGAATCCTGGAACTAGACACCCCCCCGTCCCCCCGCCCCCCACTGATGAGGCAGTGAAGGTGGAGGGTCCTGTGTGCTGGACAAGCCATAGGGAAACAGCTGGGAACTAGCGTTTGTCGGAAGCCATTTCTCCTTTTAGGGCTGAGGGAAGATGTGATGTTGCTGAGAACAGGACCCCGGAGGAAAAGGTTCCCCTCAGGAACTCTAGTTGTGAAGGGACACAGCTGCCATCAGAACAAGGTAGCAAAGCAAGAAGGGGCAGAAGCAAGGACTGTCCTGCCCTCTCTTCTCCTGTCCTCCCTCCTCCCGTGGCACTTCCCATTGCTGGAAGGAAGCCAACTCCAAACACCCAGCAGGAGAGCCCAGGGCGGGCTTCTTCCTGGGGATGAGGAGGCAGATGCAGGTAACTAGCATAAGAAGTAATCCTGTGATTTCTGGTTTGTGTGCAAAGGATCTCCTCTCCAAGAAGTAGCATCACAATGAGTAAACAAAGCATCCCTCCTTGGTGGGTAATTCTGGCACAGCTGTCACCCACTGATGAGACGCACATGGTCCTTTTTTTTTTTTTTTTTTTTTTTTTTTTTTTTTTTTTTGTGCTTACTCAATTAGAGTTGTGTGAACTTACAGTACCGTGGGAGAGAGAAATAGCCCCGGCAGAGGGAAGGAAGGAGGTGTGAGGGATGCATTACAAGCGCATCTTACCTAGATGGGAGAGATGGGGAGTGTTTCTGGGAGGAAGTGATATTTCAGTGGAGGTTTACATGATCACTGTTAGTCGGACAGTGGGGGAGTGAGGAGGTGACAGAGCCTCTTGAGTAATGGCAGGGCAGCAGCAAAGAGTGTGATGCAGTGGGGTTTGGTATAACCAGAACATAAACTTGGGGGTGGGCAACAGGGTGGGAGAAATGGGAGTGGTCTGAAACAAATCTAGAAGGAATGAACAGAGGCCAGATCTTGAAAGACCCTCTCCGCCATGTTAGGTTTGGATGTTCAAGGATGAGGAGGGAAGAGTCTACACAGGATAACAGGTTAGGAATCAGATTGTTTTGAGGCTCTCCTTGCCGTGAAGGAGGATGGGCAAGGAGCTAGAATGGAGAGGGTTTCCACATACTGGCCCCTTCTCTCACTGAGACACTGGTCAAGTGTCTCAACAAACTGAGCTCTGGCACCCTCACCCATATGACAAGAGTCATCAGGCCTGACCTGTCCACTCCCTATACTGTGGCCAGTGTGGGTGGACACGAACAGGCTCTGCCAAGTGTAATCCCAGGCAATGCAGTGATGAAAATGTGGCGGATGTTTTTATATTTCTGAAGGAAATCTGCATATCCTCTGACCCATTTCCCAAAGACCAGAGAGGAAATTGAGAAGGAAGCATGCCAGGAGCCAGCACCCTGTGAAGAGTGTGTGTGCATTCCATGGATGTCGAAATGGAGACCCGTCCTCCTCCAGGCTGGGGAGCCCCTGAGCGCTGTCCAATAAACACGCATTGATGAATGGCTGTGTGGGGCTTTGTTCTGTTTGTTTTCATTTTTGTAAATTCTCCTATGACCACAGAGGGAAAACTAAATGAATGCCATATGCCAGGAGAAATCCCTCTGACATCTTTTATTGTAATGGAAGATAACAATGGTTATCAGAGCAGAAGGAGCATGCTTGAGTGAAAGTAAATACCAAACACCTTTTGGGAAGCAAAGCATCTCGCGGTGACCTTTGCAGCTGTTCTGGCTTCCCCGGTACAGCAACCTGCCGCAGGGGAGCTGTGGTTTAACCTGGACTTTCCCTCCCTGCCTCCCAGGAGTGTGCCTCCTCTTTCTCCCGGGGTTGTGCACGACTTTAAATGTCACAGTAATCACATCTTTCCCCAGGATAACATGAAATATCATCAGAGCTTAATGGAGATGAACAAGTGATCAAATTCAGATGTTAGTGATATATTATGATGCAGGAAGTTCATCTATTCCACAAGCGGCAAAGTCTCTGAATTGTGTAACAATGAGTAATAAAAAGGGTGAAGTTACTATTCTACTAATCCTGAGTCATTTATCATGCATTCTACCCTGTTCCAATGTTACAGGGCAGGGAGAGGGGCACCCCCGGAATCCCAAATCTGCCCGTTCCAAATAGGTTCTGCCATCTGCTGCATCAATACAAAACATAAGACCTTTAGTGAAAAGAAACTTTATTTTTTTTAAAGATTTATTTTTTTATTTATACATACAAGCTGGGGTACAGACCAGAGGTGTAGGGGCAGCGAGAGGGTTCACCAGAGACAGAGTGGGGAGCAGAACAGGCAGATCAGAAATACACTGCTGAGGGGAGCAGCGGGCGAGGCAGGAGAGGTCTGCCGCACCATGTGGGATTCTCCCCGGCCGGGCGTCGAACTCGCGTCGCCGCTGCCGACAGCTCCACAGCACAGTGCTTAACCGCTGCGCCACCGGGGAGGCCCGAAAAGAAACTTTAATACAATTGGTGTAATAATACAGAAAAGACAAAGAATATAGTTTCTAAACTAAGTACCCAAAGTTACCCATCTCCTCTTGGGCTAAAGTCCACCCAAATGGGATTGGCCCAAAGCAAGGCCCAAAAGCCTGCTGAGTCTAAAACACCTTTCGGCAGGGACCCATAGAAAAGGGTCAGACACAATCAGACAAGTCTGTGAGGAAAAGAGTAAAATCAAAATCCAGATCAACGTTGCCATCGTTAACCTCCCCACGGGCCTCTCACCCACATGTGTCTCAATCAGGCCAGGCCAGTGCAGCTTCTTCACATGTCTCTGCTCCTTGTGCCTCTTCTGGCCTCCATCCTGCTTCCTTCCTTCCTTCCTTTCTTTTTTTTTTTTCTCTCTTCTTCTCCAGCTTCTTATCTCTCCTGCTCAGCTCCACCCTCCCTTGGGTGGGGCAGGGAAACTGGGACAGTACCCCTTCCTGTGGACCACCCTTTTACACCAAGAGTAATTCACACCTATCCCTGGCCCTTGGCCATCCCTCAAGGTGGGTATTATCGTCCCCTCCATCCATTTAACACAAAAATTCAGAAAAGTTTGTCAACCTACCCAAAAGCCACATAAGTTGTGGATTTCTGCCTGTCTCTGCCACTAAAGCTGTGACCTGGACAAAGTTATCTCACGGCTCTAAATCCCCTCTACAGGACAAAAGCAAGAAGACTGGGTTCTACAATGAAAAAGAGTCACACCAACTGAGATGTTATATGTAGCACATCAGGGCAGTGCCTGATAAATATTCATCACTCGTTGACTAGGATTCTTCAAGAAACAGAAGCAGTAAGAGATGCGTGTGAGTGTGCGTGCAGGTGAGTAGACAGACACTTCTTAAAGGAGTTGACTCGTGCAGTGATGGAAACTGAGAAGTTCTGTTCTCTGTTAACTGGAGACACAGGAGAGCTGGAGGGAAAGTTATAGTCTGAGTCAAAAGGCTGAGAAGTGGGAACCACGTTCAGTCTCTACAGGAGAAACTTGATGTCCCCATTCAAAAGCAAAGTAATAAAGTTTCAGTATATATGCAAAGAAAAAAGCAAAGTCTGGTGGAGAGAAGTCCCTGTCCTCGGTTCTTATGGGAATGCCTTGGGCCCACCCTCATTAGGGAGAGCGATCCATAGTATGCACTCTACCAATTCAAATGAATTTCATCCAGAAACACCCCAAGACTTACCTAGAAATCACATTTAACCAACTATCTTGGTACATTGTGGCCCAGTCAGGTTGACACATAAAGTTAACCATTGTTCTTACTAATGGTGCTTCATTAACAAAATCATTGCAACATTTATTACTACAGACTTGGCTTTCTGTGTATGTCTAGCCCTTTCAAGTGTATCACATAGCTGCAAAACCAGGAACAGTCATCAGCGTAATGATAATGAAATCAAAAGACATATAATTTTTATCTTCCCTTAGGAAAGTCTTCAACATCTTGCACATTCAGTTCACAGCAGGCATTCTGACGACTGGGACCATTTTCCCGAAAACTCTTGGGGAGGGTGGAAATGCATGTTAGTAATTCAGAAATAGGATAGTGCCACATATTGATTCCTAGAGCAAAAAATGAAAAGGGCCATGCCTCTAGGCTTGGCACCTTGCCAGTCCTCTGTGCGAGGCTGTGAGTGTAGGTCACTAAAGCAAATCAAGACGCTTAGCCCATGAAGTAACAGAAGGCACACCACGGAGCCAGGGCACTCACTAGACTCTGCCCCGTCACCAAACAGCAAGGAAACAAACTTGCTGATCGGCAGCAATGATCGCCTATCAAAAGGAAGCTAGAGTTCAAATAGTATAAGGTCCTGACAATGTCCAGAAAGAGGATAAAATGATCAAATAACACTAATCCTTGATAGGTAATGGATGCATGTTGGAATCTCTAGGATAACCACCTTTTAATGACCAAATATTGTGCTCCCCCAATATTCAGATGTTAAAACCCTCCCCTCCGAAGTGATGGTGTTAGGAGGTAGGGCCCTTGGGAAGTGATTAGGATTGAATGAGGCCATGATGGTTAAGCCCTCACGAGTAGACTCAGTGCCCTCATAAGAGTCAGGACAGAGCTTGTTTCCTCTCTCCTTCCTGCAGGTAAGGACACAGGGGAAGTCTGCCCTCTGGGTCCCTGAAAAGGGCTCTCTCTAGAACCCAGTCATTCTGGTGCCATGATTCCAGACTTCAGCCTCCAGAACTGTGAGAAATAACTTTCTATGTTGACAAAGCACCAGTTTATTTTTGTTTATTTATTTTATTTCTATATATATATATACATTTTATTTATATCTTTTACATCATTGTGTATTCCCCCATAAAATTCCCACCATCAGTTCACCCGTGAACCATCACCATAGTCCCTTGTGCTCTTCTCTCCCCCATTTTGACCTCTTTTCCTCCCCCTCCCTCTCAGAATGTCTCTGATCTATGGTTGCCTGCTGGTTTTGTTGTTTTTATTATTATTATTTTTTCCTGATTCCTTATTTGAATCTCCTATATTCCTCCTATAAGTTAAACCATTCACTACTTTTCTTTTTCCTTCTGGCTTATGTCACTGAGCATGATCCCTTCTCGCTCCATCCATGTTGGACAAAGCATCAGTTTATAGTATTTTGTTATAGTCGTCCAAACCAATAGGTTAGTAAAGTATATAACTACCAAGCTAATTGAAGATGGAAAATTAAAATGATGAAAAAATCAGTTATAAAAGAAGACAATAAATACACAAAAGAAATAGGAATCTACATTGGTTGACCAAAGAGGAACGGTAACAGAAAAATGCAAACCACATATATCAATGATAAATGTTAGTGGATTAACTTCACCACTTAAAGACAAAGCTTGTCACACTATAACAAGACAAACTTCACTATAAAGTCATTCACAAGAGTCACAAGAAGTATGGAGATATTATAACAGGAGAAGAAAGTTAAAGAAGGAAAAAAGATAAATCACACAAAGGACAATAGAAAATAGCATAGCTAAATTCATATCAGAAAAAAATATATTTAAGGCCAAAAGTATTACAAACAAAAAATAAATCTCATAATTTAAAAGTTTTTATTTGCTAGGTAGATACAGTGATTACACATTTATGTGCAACAAATATCATAGGCCAAAATATGTAAAACAAAAAATTGACATACTTGAAAGGAAAAACTAAAAAAGCCAGTATCCTAGTGGGGATTTTTATCATCTATATTTCAATAACAGTTTGAGCAATCAAAAACCATGAAGATATAGACTTTGTGAACAACACAGTAGAAATTCTAACCTAATTACCACGTGCGCATTCAACTCAATAATTATAGAATATACATTCCTTTTAAATACACATGAAGTAGTTACAAAACTTAAGCATATCTTTAGTCGTTAAACAAGTGTCAACAGATGTCAAAGAATTGAAGTCACATAGAATATATTTTTGGACTATGGTCAAATTAAATTAACCAATGACCAAAATCCTACAAAATTCCTGTGTCTTTGGAAATTAACATTATCCTTCTAATAACATGTTATTTAAAAAATTATAATAAAAATAGAAAATATTTTAAACTAATAGAGAAAAAAAGAGTATAGCAGTACTTAAGGAGGATGCATCTTACAGGAAATCTCAACAAAGACCAAAGTTGATTCTGTGGAAAGAGTATTAAAATGGGGCCTCCCCGGTGGCGCAGCGGTTAAGCACTGCGCTGTGGAGCTGTTGGCAGCGGAGACGCGAGTTCGACGCCCGGCCGGGGAGAATCCCACATGGCGCGGCAGACCTCTCCTGCCTCGCCCGCTGCTCCCCTCAGCAGTGTATTTCTGATCTGCCTGTTCTGCTCCCCACTCTGTCTCTGGTGAACCCTCTCGCCGCCCCACGCCTCTGGCCTGTACCCCAACTTGTATGTATAAATAAAAAATAAATCTTTAAAAAAAATAACCAAAAAAAGAGTATTAAAATGGGTAAATATCTAGCAAAACTAATCAAGGGAAAAAGAAAAATAACCAATGTTATGTAAGAAAAAATTAAAAGCATTGTAGTTCTTATAGACATTAAAAGGATAGTAAGAGAATATTACAAACAAATGTAGGTCATTAAATTTTAAAGATTGATAAGTAAAAAATTTATATTAAAAACACAATTTGTTAAAACTAACACAAGAAAAAAATAGAATATCTGAATAGTCATGGAACTGTCAAAGAAATTGAATCTATAATTTTAAATTTTCCATAAAGAAAATTCAGCACCAAACAGCTTCACCAATGTACTTTGTCAAATATTTAAGCAAGGTAGAAGCCAATTACCCAAATTATTTCAGATAACAGCATAAAATGGGGAACACTCCCATATTCATTTTGTGAGGCCAGCAAAATCTTTATACCAAAATCTGACAAGGCCATTACCAGAAGTGAAAATTATAGTACAATACTGGTTATAAAGCTGCAGAAATCATAATTTACTAGCAAACCAAATCTAGCAATGTTTTAAAAGTAATATATTAGGACCAAGAAAGGTTGACTCCAAAAAAGCAAGATTGGCTTAATACTCCAAAAATACGACAATTAATTCACCACATTAACTATCATGTTCTCATCTCAGAAAAAGCATTTAACAGAAGTCCTCCCTAATTTATGATTTTTAAATTCCCATAGCAAACTAACTGAAACTGACTAGCTTTGTCTTCCAAAGGGTAACTTTAAAAGTTCACAGAATTATACTTAGGGGCGAAGCATACTAGGATAACATCCAGGCTGCTTTTTCAAAGTCCTGCTGCCTCCACACGTATCCTGGGCCCCAGCCATGGACAACCATGTACAGCTTCCCAAACTGCAAAACTCTGTCCACTAACTTCATTCCATCTTTTCTCTATTAGAGATTTTACTGCCATTGGACAATGTCATGTCTTCAAGTACCTCTCAAATTTTTGCTGACACTAAAACATAAGTGAATTTATGACCAAATAGACGAATTAAACAAGTAGCTTGGGATAAATGCTTTTACATACCAAATGCCACAAACAGGAATTTTCAGAGTAAGAACAATAAGTGGAAAGAAAAGCTCTAGCTATATTTCAAGCTATCAGGAACAGGAAAAGAAGTTTTAGAAATTAATAACTCCACTGTATGTTAATATTTCTAACACTGATCAAATTAGAAGGAACTGGGTGTTTTTGTTCAAAAAACCAAAGCCTGCAGTGTCGAAAAGAATAGGTACAGAAGGAAAATATGTTCTTACTGGAATCTAAGTGGGAGAAATAGGCAGTGTCCTGAATCCTAAAGGATGCATGAAGTTCAGCTCAAAAGAATACAGAAGTGTGAGAAGGAGGCTGATTTGGTGGTAAAAAATGAACTACTGACTTGGAGGAAAAGTAGTAAAATGATCAAATTGTTTTATCCCAGTTGTCATAAACGTTAAATGACAGAAGGATGTAGTCTCATGTAAGTCCCCGACGCTCACTGAGTCCTCGTTCCCCACTTCAAAACTACATCCTCCTTTTCACAGATGACAAAAATAAGGTATGACAAGATCCTCTCAAATACCTATAAGAGGTACAACAGAGTGCATTTCTCAAAACAAAAGGGATGAACCACGAAAGGTAACCATTCCAATGAGCCTCAGAGTCTGTGGGGCCAAGGAATTTGCGGATGGCAGGAGCTGTCTGTGGATCTGGTCCAGACCAAAGCTCCCTCCTCCCGAGGGAATGTATTGTCAGCATTAATGTGCCCTGGGTGGCCAGCTTTCCCTCCAACTAGCTGTGCACACAAGTAAGCTGCACGCTCACTTGGGGGGAGAATGATGCACAAAAGGAGACAGAAGCAGAGTGTCTGTGCAGGGGCATAAAGTTTGCCCAGAAGATGACTTATTACATTAGAGGTGATCAGGCTTTGAAATGAACCATGAAAATGCTGTTATGTCCCTAGGGACACACCCAGTCAAGTATTTGCTCAACTGTGCTCCTCCCAAGGTTCTTGCCAAAAGGGATGCTGTGCTGTGCTGCATATTATGAGTGTGTGTGTGTGTGTGTGTGTGTGTGTACTCCAGAGCTCTATGGAACCCATTCTTAGAATGCCAGAGATTATGACAAGTCCCAGGTCTTCTCAGCCAACCCAAACCTGGCTGGACTCAGAGATGGATGATATACCTTCTGGGAGCTGGCCCCTCTTCCTCTCTGGATTCAGAAAATACAGGGATACCATTGATGATGCTCCCTCCCAAGGTTAGGAGGCTGTAGTGAGAACCCACAAAATCCATCCAGGGGAGACTGCCAAGAGCCCAGGGGAGGGGAAGAGTGTTAGAGAAAGGGATGACTGTAGAGAGATAAGCTCCAGCCCTCCAGACTAGTCAGTCAGAGATTTAGAAGGACTTAGAATGAAAACACTCAGAGAACATAAACCTTTCATAACCATCTTTAGGGCAGGCATGCATAAGAATTAAAGAATAAAGATCTTTGATAGGAGAGCACAGGATTAAATTGTGGTGACCCAGGCATTATGTGTGTCAGACACGCACTAAGCTCTGCATGCATTATCTCATTCCATCTTCATGACATCTCTAGGACAGAAATCATTGTCCGTTGTACAGATGGGGAAACTGAAGCTTAAGAACTCTTACAACAAACCCCAGACTCCACCATGGTGAGGGTTGAACCCCCAGTGCATGCTGCGCACCACTGAAGATAATCCACAGCCTAAAAAGATGTTTATCTATAAGTATTAATGAGACAACTAATTAGCTAATATTAAGTCAGGCAGTTTAGTATACTTGTAAGTTCAGAATTAATAAAGACCTGGTGCCTATCAGCTGTGTGACTGGGGTAAATCTTGACTTCTCTCGTTCTAATTTTCCTCATTTAAAAAAAAAGAGTGTAGACTAGACGTTCTCTGGGTTATAAGAAATGATGAGTAAGTCCCAGGTTGAGCCAGCATTTAAAATAAGCTATCCATCATGTTGAAACCAGAGCCTCCAAATGTAGCTATGACCCAAGTCCCATTCTCTGCAAGAAATTGCTTCTCTTTCCCAAGAAAAATAAAAATGCATGGGGGGTCTGGAAAACACAGACATCTTTCTAAAGTACCCTGTGTGTTGGCTGGCAAGGGCATTACCATTAACAAAGGAGCCTTTATCACATTGCCACTCCATTCTCGGTGACCAGATTTGTCTTAGTAAGGGCATTGCAGTCACTCCTGATTTTGAGTGACCCCAAAAAGGGCTCCTCTCTTTGCTCGGTTGGATGGCTCTTTCCTAGCAATTGAAATGCAGAGTTCTTTTCCACCAAAATGACCACAGAAGGGTAGGAAAAATCCTATTAGAATGTTTCCAGAACAATGTTATGGTCTTGAATGCTTTCAGATGCTCCTTTTCTTTCCTTTAAAAAATTCCTTTTTTCCCTAATAGTTCATGGGCAGAACTTATTGGACTATGGAATCGGTTGTTCTTAGATTTTATTCTTACAAACCTGACTTTGTCAACTAGGTCCTGTTTTCCATCACCCCTGAGCTCTTTCAGATACATTCATCTCACTCCTCTATTCAGCCTCCCTCGCAGACTCTTCCTCCTTCAGGAGGCCGTTCTTGAGGCTCTCAGGCAGATGTGGGCAATTTTTGTAGGAAAGAATTATTCTTGAGAGCCAGGGCTTATGCTTTCTCTGCTTGGTATTCGCAATACCTAGCAAAGCACCTGGTGCAAGGCAGGCATCAAATATATACTTGACAAATGAAGGTTGAAAAGGTGCTAAAAAAAAGTTAATAAACGAAAATTAAATGATGAGAATGTATTTTTTATATGGTTGTCCATCTGCAGTCAGACAATCATTACACTGCAGACCATATTTCCCCTTTAGACTTCATGAACTGTGTGGCTTGTGCAGGCCTTGTGTAAGTAGAAGCCAAGAACGGTTAGTTTGCCTGAGAGAGATGTAGTTCTTGAAAATCCAAATACATTTGCATCAGAGCTTACTTTGAGTCTTAACCCAGTTCTTCCCACTGGATGAAAGGATCAACCAACAATCCTCTACAATGAACAGGCTGATCATCATTGCCCCAGATCTGAGCAAGATGAAATGAGGCCGCGGTCAAGTTACACGGCCCTGTTGGAAGGAAATGGAGTCGTGTAGAAGAATGAAGTTTGGTTATAAAGTGATGCTTGTTGGCAATAAATCTATACAGGGCATTAAATTCAGGTTTCGCTCTTCTCAAACATTGATCAGCTCTGTGGCCCCTTCTCAGACAAGATGAAGATGACTGAGAGAAAATGCGAGAATATCATCCACTCCCACAAGCCAGGTGATTCCATGGAAGGAGAGACTATTCATTCAGTGAGAGCTGGGTTGAAAGGCTGCATCTTAGCAGCTGTAGGACCTAAGTCATGATAATTAATCTTCTGGCATCGTTTTTGTTACTAGAAAAGAAGATCGAGTAACACTCATCACATGTTGAAAGTAGGAGTAGGTCAGTCTCCCACAAAGGTCACGTAGGCTTTTCTCAGTTGGCCTAGGATCAGCCGCTTGTCACTTGGTGTGGGAACTAGAGGTCAGCCATGGCCTTTTGAGCCTTACCAATGTCAACTAAATGAAAGAGAGAAAGAAAGAGAGAAAGAGAGAAAGAGAGAGAGAGAGAGAGAGAAAGAAAGAAAGAAAGAAAGAAAGAAAGAAAGAAAGAAAGAAAGAAAGAAAGAAAGA